>JAMZAV010009371.1:0-52813 GCA_024449915.1 Sweltsa coloradensis | reverse complement strand
TTTTGGATGAAATTTAAATTTTTTTTTTTTTTTGGGTTTTTTTTAAACCCTTTTTTTTTTTGTTTTTGGGGGTTTTTTTTTAATTCCGCAATCTTTTTTTCAATACCAAAAAAAAAATTTTTTCCCCTAAATTAAAATGAAAAAACCCTGATTTTTTTTTCGCTGTAATTATTGTCGAGTTTTCTAATAGTTGCTTGTTAATTATACACCTGTTAAAAGGCTTGTATAAAAACTTTTTTTTTCTATGAATTCTACTTGAAGAGGATGGGATAGTCGTGAAATTAAAACCACGCCAAATTACAGTTTTTTCCTGATATCTCGAGAACGATGCAAAATATCTAAAAAAACTGATTGCAGACAGCCCTGAGGTTTTGGAGAACTATAGTTTGTACCAAAAAGATATTGTAATGTGATGGTAATTAAGTTTTTTATTTGATATATTTAATTATTTAAATGCATTCCTTATACAAACCGCACGATATTATAGGGCCTATCTGAATATTTTTTCTTGCATTATATTGCTCTAACAAAACCTCATAGCTGTCTGCAATCAGTTTTCCGATATTTTGCAGTGTTTTCGAAATATCATAAAAAAAACTGTAATTTCGCGTGGTTTTAATTTTGCTAACTATCCCACCCTCTTAACTTTTTCAACTTTTTAATTTAAAATGCACTACCCGGTACATCACCATTACCTTAATGTCCATGTAAAATATTAACGTTGTAGGCCCACCCGTTTGGTCAGAATAGGCCCAAATATCACGAAAATATTGCATTACAAATCGTAGGAAAAATCGTAAAAGAAAAATATTTCTTCAATTGCACCCAAAAACTTAGCAGATCTAAGTTCAGAGATTTAAAAAGTGTGCAATTTTCATCAAGATTGCTTAGTCCATTTTCCCCCTTCCCCTCCCAAAAAAGAACACCTGAGCTATTTTCTCAGGGTAGAGCCTAAATGAAATAAATGTCTTCGTTTTGCTCAATCCCATAAAAAATCCATTTTCATATGTATAGACAGGTGATCCTATTAACTACTGGTACTTTAAGAAATCTTTTGATAGTTGAGTCATAACACCCAAAACGTCAAAAATGCTATCGATTCCAAAATGCTATCAGTTGCCCATTGGGGGAGGTGTACGGTTTCTGAGTAACTCTACTAGTTAAATGTTCAAATTTTGTTTCTGTTTATAGTTTGTATTTCTATTGCAGATCACCCCCCCCCCCCCCCCCCCCCCCCCCCCCACCCCCCTGCCGTAATTTGTAAGTCCATTGCCTTCACAGCTCCCTGGCCACACAAATACATGACATCTTTGGGTCTTTGCCCTATCTAGATGGTGCTTATTTTGCTTTGTTTGTTGCTATTTTTAATTCTATGTTGTGGTTGTTTCAGATGTCTTCCATGTGCTATGCACATGCCTGCGCATCTGCACTTTGAACATCTTGGCATCGCAACCTTCCAACTTCACTCTCGGAACTTCTGCGCTGCGTCCTACCACACCTTGGATCACCGGCCAAAACCATTAACAACTTACCTCCGGAACAAATTTGGTGAGATGACCACGAACTAATCCTTGTCACTTTGCAATTTCAAGGCCATGGACATAGTCTCTTTTCCCACGGCCACTTCTTGTACTGCACTGTTCAAAATACTGTTGTTTGTTTACAGCTGTGTAATAAATATTGTCTAACCCATGCTGTTGTTGTGATAATTCATTTGTACATAGCACCTTCTTACTCCCATTGCTTTAGCATGTACTAACACCTTTTGACTCCCATTGTTGCAGGTATGCTACTACTAATTGGGTCATGATGGGTGAAGAATTATTGGAAGACTGTTGGTCATGATCCTATTGCTATGTATGTCTGCACTTGTCATTTAAATGGTTTCCTTCAATGGACTCGTTTAAATGGAAAAGTGTGGAGCTCAACATTTTTTTGGGTGTTGATTTTTCACACTTTTCATTTAGACGGGTCCTTTGAAAGGAAACCCATTAAATGACTGTGTAGACATACATACATAGGCAATACGCAGGACCAACAGTCTCCAATACCCTTTACCTTTCATGCCCCCCCCCCCCCCCCCAATTAGGGGATTTAGTACTTTTTTCAAGGCCATTTACTAGGTTTAGCTGCTAAAACTTACAGTTTGACCTAGTTTAGGGGCTTAGCCTTTTTTTTTCAAGGCCAATTATTAGTTGACCTACTTTAGGACTTAGCTGTTTTTTTTCAAGGCTAAATATAAATAAAAATAATAATAATAAAAATAATTAAAAATAATTAAAAATAGTAAATAAAACAATTGCTTTGGGAAAAAATATATAATTTATTAAAATAATATTAAAATACAATAAATATTATACAAATACATGAAAAACAACCAAAAAATAAAAAAAAAATGGGTCAAAAAGCTTTTTTTAATACCTAAGCTTTTTTGCTTTTCAAGCTCCCCCCCCCAGAAAAAACTTTTCACTTAAAGGGAGTTTTCCCCCCAAAGCAGAGAGGGGAATTGCGGCAAAATTGAAAAGTGCCCACCACCCCATTCATTTTTCTATTTCTCAACACGGACGGGCCCAAAAACAGGTTTTGAACTGGGGACCTTTATTTTTCAAGAACTAGAACTTAAAATGGGTAGTGTTCACAAAAATTCCCCACCATCAGTCCCGTCCGTGAAGGAGACCACACTCGTTTAAGCGTAGCAAAAGGGGCAAAAGAGTGAAAATACCCAAAACCCCACTATGCAGGACGAAGCAGCCTTTTGAGAACAAATACACTGGGTCTTTTCCCTGGGTTAAAGGGCCCATCTTGCTCCTATTTTTATTAAGTTTTGAAAACCCTTAAGTACTTCTGGCTTGTAAAAAAAAAACAGATACTTCCTCAATTCTTTGGAAACTTAATTTATTTATTATTTCCCGTCTACCCCTTCAGATATATACGGGTTTTGATTTACAAATTAAACTAGGATTGCTACAAATAAAACAAATTAATTTGTAGTTCCCCCTCTCCCCCCCCCCAGTTCAAAACTGGTTTTCAGTGGGGGGACTTTAATATCAATTTGTTTTATCAAATGATTTTATAATGGAATGATGATAAAAAGTAATGAGAATGTGTTCAACAGCTAACAAAAACTTGCCCCCAAGATTTAAATTTAAAAAATTCACAATGGTTTTCAAAAAGGGTTTTCTGAAGCTAAAATTTAAAAAAAACCCAACCCTAAGAGATATTTTTTTATTTTTATGTAACGTCTATCATTTTCAGTTAAAAACTGTTTTTACAAAGGTGATCTGCCCCTGCCCCCCCCCCCCCCCCCTTTCCAGGGTCATGCAAGCACAGAAGAGTTTAAGGGTTGCCAAACTCAATATTCTGTGTTTAAACAACAGACCCCTGCCAACATTATTTTTCTGTGTTTTGAGAGAACTATAGCCGCATGAAAAAAGTTTGAAATTTTTTTAGGGTAAGAAAATTTTTAATTACCAAAAAATTAATTAAATGCATAATAAAAAAATACAAACTCTGAGTTATTTTTGAACACTTTTTCTTGCATTATATAATTCAACCAAACCACGTTACTGTTGCAATCATTTTTTAGATATTTTGCAGCGTTTCGAGATATCACTAAAAAGCTGTAACTGCGGGGGTCTCCCACCTTAAAAGCCGGGTTCTTCTGGTCGCAATGTAAAAGTTCTCAAAATGTCGACCCAACGATGGGTTGTTCATTTTAGTACGTAAGTTAAAAAAGCAAACAAAGTTTAACATAATTTTGGTTGATGGGCTCAAAAATATGCTTGAGTTTAAATTTTAAATTTTTATTGAATTGTTGCAGGGGGAACACAGTCAGAAAATTTTTTTTAAAGCAGTGTTGTCTGAAGTAATGTATAAAATTTGGAACATTTGATGATTTTACCATTTTATCGATTTGCTGTTTTTTTACAATTTAAAAAACTATACCCATTTTTCAGGATAACAAAAAGTTATGTGGGGTAAAGCCCAAGTATATAAGTCAATTTAAAAGGGTTTTAGAAACTTGCAAAAAACTGACTTTTGCTTTGTAAAAAAAAAAATTTTAGAGTGGGGAATAGTAAGGAACTTGAAGATACCAAACATAAAAATTTTACTGTGAAATTTTAGACTTTTGCCAAAAGGAGAGTAAAAGGGGGCTCAATCTATCACTGGTCTACTTTTTTTAAATTAGGCCTAAAAAAAAAAAAGTCGTGTTCTGTATTAGGGTAATCCCATGCCCGGCCCATCTTTTCAAAAAGCCCAATTTGGCAAATTTGCCATTTCCCGGGTCTTGGGTCTCTAGGGGAAAAGAATGTTTCTACTTCTCACAGTTCAATTCACAAATTCAAAAAAATAAAAATATGTTTGAAAAAGGGTTCCATGCTGAATTCTTTTGGGAACCCTCCAAAATATTTCGAGTTTTTTTAAAACGTTTATTCTTTTCAGTTACAAAAACTGCAAAACCTGCTTTGCAAAAATGCGCACTTTTTAAAATTAAAAAGTTTTAATTTTGAGATTGGTTTGTTTTTGGAAAAACCTTCAACAGAGATGTAGTGTAAAAACTATTATAACAACAGTATTTATCAAGGTCAGTAAAAAAATTAAACAAATGGTACATAGACCCAACCCACTCAGAGCAAGTTACTGGTTTCCAAGTGGACGAAATTTTACTGTGGATGATCATTGCCTCTTTGGTTTCAAGTTTTTTTTTTGGGGGCCCCAAAAAGTCCCTTTACAGTTTAAAAACTTGCTGGAACCAGGAAATTGAACCCGGGACCCCTGCATTGAGAAGGGGGGAGAAACCCAAAGGACCAAAAAGCTTTCAGGCAAAGAGCAAGCATAAACCTAGTGCACATCTATTTTCCTAAATTGACTTTTTACAAATTTAAAAAAGTGACAATCATGTTTAAAAATATTATGTCAAAAATGTTTAAATTTTTAAAAAACTTTGTTTTTTGTTTTGATATCTCTATTATGAATTTGATTTCATGAAGCATTTGAAATTTTATTCATTGATTAAGAAGTTACAAATGACAGTTAAACGCAACATAACATTATTGTAACGCAACAACGTGTATCGGTATACTTGGATACCAAGAATCGTTTTTGCCAAAAAAACTAAACCATTTCAACTTTAAATCAGTTTACCTGAAGAACACAATGACTATCATAATAGGGGGCCCTTCTATCTATCCCAAAAGGTTTTAAACAAAGGCCCTTTATCGGTACCAAAAATTGGTTTATTGTTGTGCCAATTGAACAGACCTTTGTTGATTGCAAGTATCCAGTGGTACATGATACATAAATAAAAAATAGCTGCCTTAGAGAACAAACACAAAAACCAAGGCCTTTTGCAAGTCCTGGCAGTAAATCTGGGGATTATTGTAACCAAAATGTTGAAAGCAAAATGTGTTTTGCAATGACCAGGTTTTTGGGATAACAGCCATCACCTCGGAATTAGTAATTGATTTAAAACTAGTTTTTACTAAAACAAAATCTTGTAGAGTATGAAACAAACTTTTTTATTTGTGACATCTAACTTTTAGAAATAAAAGTCCTGGGCTTTACCAAAGCTTCTGTGGAACTTCAACACTACTTTGTAAAAACCATTTTGAATTAAGGGGGGGGTTTCTGTACAGTGTATACCTTGTGAGGATTTGACATCAGCACGGCAAAAATACGTATAGTAGCCTCTTCGATTAGCATGCCTATTTTTATTTGTGACTAAAAAATTTTTAAAAAAGTTTTCAAAACTGATTTTTAATCGATGGCATCGTCAACGACTAACATGTAAATTATAAAGTAATATATTTTAATAAAACAAGGAAAACCCCAATTCAAAAGTCTGAAAGACCCCAGAGACTGACCCCCTAGCCCAAAAATAGGGACCTGGTGTACTAAAAAGATGAAAATTAATTAAAACTAAAACTCCCAATTTTTAAAATAAATTAAAAAGGGGGCTACAATTTTCAATGAATAAGTAGCTACCTATGTTGTACCGAATACAAATAAATCTGAATTGATTTCTACTGAGGTAGTAAAAGTATTTACGTTTTTACTATTCATTTCTAGCGCGAACCGCAAGTGCCCGTCATAGTTGGGTCACCACATGTTGTAATTCAATTAACAACCACCCTCTAGTAAAGTGATAAATTAAATTTTATGCCTCAGCATTTGTGTAAAAAAAAGTTAATTAAAGAAATTAATTAATTCCCCATATTGTTGCGTTTTTTTAGAAATAAGAAAAAAAAACCATACTTTAAAAAAAATCTTAACGATGCACAATTTTTAAAGTATTTGAGCATACAATGTTTTTTTTATGCACACTTAAAAATGAGTTTGTAAAAAAAAGTCTGTACAACTTAGGTTAAAAATAATCACAAAAATCAGTTTTTTTGTAATAGGTACCCATATATTATATTTTATTGGGGGTTTTAATACGTATTTTGCTGATTTCAAACCACACCGAATGCAAGCCGACCCCCATTAAAAAATTAAAAAAAAGTAAAATACGAGTTTTGTACGGTTTGACAAAAAAAAATTTGTACACCCGCTGTTATTTTCAAAAAACTTTTTTAGCATAGTCAAGTTTATTGGGGAAAAGGGTTGACGGTTGGGGAAAACAAGAGAACATAAAGCCCAGCCGAAGGGCTGGGGGCGACAAAACTTTTTCACTTTGATGACAACGTAGCTAATTTAAAAATTTTACCCTTTAAACCACGCGTGTTTCGTCCTTTGGGGGGGGTTATTTTCTCTATGCTTTCCCAACCTTCAACCCTTCTCACTAAACTAAAAAAACCATTTGGCCTTTCCAAAATAATTGTTAATGATTAGCTTTAAATCAAGTTTTAGCTAAAAAGGGGTTTTGAAAATGTCCAGAAAACCGTTTTCCAAAATTTAATTTTGAATAGTCTTGTATATTACATTTTTTCCAAAAAAACTAAATAAATTTCAAAAGAGAGGTTATGTCCTGCCAAAAAAAAATTTACAATTTTTTTTCTGTTATTTTTAAAGGGCCCTTTTTTCATTTAGCAAACTTTTCAGACAGTTTTTTCACTTTCAAAATTTCGGCCAGAGGTGGTACAAAGCCTAAATAGCAATGGTGGGGGGCATGCTGGAATAATTTTTAAATCTCCAACAGAAAACTTAATAAAATTTTTTTTTTAATTATATGTTGTTAAAAAATTATCAGGGAAAATAAGTAAAATCCTGCTCGAACGTTTCCCCTTTAAGCCCCCTTCTCTGCCCAACACTATGAATTTAACACGGTTTTTATATGGGATTTAACCACAGGGCTATAAACTTTTGTCTAAAACGATTCTATCTAATTAGTTTTCCCCCCTTTACGTACATAAAAAAAAAAATTTATTTTTTAAAATGTACTTCCTCCCTAGAAATAAAATTTTTTTCCATCCGCCTCTTTTCTGTGGATATTTTTTACCAGCCGCGCCGCACGTTTGTATCGCCTTTGTTGTCAGCACACCTACGAGTGCGAGTGCGAGGGAGAGAGAGAGAGGGGGGGGGGGGAGAGAGAGAGCAATATCATGCGCGAACAAGGTGCGCGTTTGATCCCAAATAGTTGACCGGATAAGAATTTTCAATGTACGTGTAGTAGGCCTATTTTTGTTTAACATATAAAAAAATCTGTAATCACGACGAATGGGATTATTACTGGAAAAAGTGGGGTTATCTTTTTTTTCCCATGCTTATCTTTGTCGGAGTAAGAGCGGGGGAAAGTGAGAGATCCCCCGACCGGGCATGTGGGAAAATAATTTTTCTTGCCTGACCCCTTTTTTTTCATGCCCCGAGATCTCGGGGGATGGTATTTTTTAGCCCTGGTGAGTGTACAGTACTCATTAACAATACACCTTGGTATGCAAGGGCGGAGAAGTTAAAAAAAACTTTATGAAAGGTCAAAAACAAAAAGGCTGCGGTGGTTGGGGCACAGATGAGGGGGAAGGGGGGACGGTGAACAGGTGCAGGGGGTAAAAGGGGACACGAGGGAGACCCCGACTGAGGTGGGGGAGGTAAAAAAGACAGAACACAGCTTTGGGAAAGAGTTTCCCGGGAAAAATGGTGGAAACATAGGAACATATGTCAAGAATGGTGGAAAAACCCTTAAAGAAGAAGAGAAAGTAAAGAGATAAAAGAAGAACGAGGAAAAACGGGTGGGGCGTCGGCATTGCTAGTACTTCGAGAGACCCGGGGGCCCCAAACTTAGGGGGACCCCCACCCCCCCCGACTTCATTTTTGGTCAAGGGTCTGATATTATTTTTTAATCAAAATCATCATCATTTTTTTATTTCACAAGTTATACTTTTGCGACCCGTATAATTGAAAAGAAATTATAATATTGACGGAGTTTTGTCGCGTCGAAGTGATTCTGATTCTTTTTATTTCCAGTTTTTTTTAAATGGGAAAGGGATTAATAAGAGCAGCTGAGATTGAGTATCATGTACCAACTGACATACGCCACACCCCACCAGGGGACACTAGGGTTTATACACAGTCACTCCCAAAAAAAAGCAAGCATCGGCAAAAATTGAACTTGCGCCATTAAGCTAAAATGGTTCCAAGCCCCTTATTAAGCTAGCAATTTCAGTCAAACTTTATCGAATGATTTTTTAAAACGGATCGCATTCCTAAAATTTACTTATTTTATTTCACAGGTCTATTTTCTGAATAAATGAGTAAGGTGAAATGTGGTGTGAGTAGTCAACATGTGGGAATGCGAACAGCTAGGAACATGCTGGTGCTTTTTCAGACCATAGCTTAAACAATATCATTACTTTTACTCACTGACAACAGCCTGTCAGATAAATTAGGACGCAAGAAATAAGGAAATTAAAAAGACTTTATAATATTAGTTAAAAAAATTAAATAGTTAAGCAAGTATCGAGCCCGTAGCTAACTTTCATCAGGATTCACTCTTTAAAAGGGAGGATTTGAGGGATAGGAAAAGATCAACTGTTTCCCAAAAAATGACTTACAAAATCAAAACGATACAAGCTAGGGGGCTGAATATGACGATGTCTGAGACGTTTAAGAATCACACGTGAGCTGCGACTACGAGTGGAATTTCAGGGGCCTCCCTTGACGTTCGTACAGGTTTTTTCCCCACCCCGAAATGTGCAATACAGTCACTGGGAGGGGTTCATCAAGGATAAAAAAAAAAATAATTGTTAATTTATAAGGGATAAGGACCCTGAGAAATAGCAAATAAAAAAAAAAAATTCTAATTTTTTTTAAAAAAAAAATCTTCAAAATTTTAGATAAAAAATCAAGGGAAGGCATCATTTCATCAAAAAAGCACTGCAATCCTACCTTCAGCCCAAAATTTAAAAGTATTCACATAAAAAAAAAATTTAGGCCAATAAAGTTAACTTTTTGGAATAAGCTAGGCATGTCGATAAAAATATTTTCCCAAATGTCGGTGCCAAATATATACGTTAAATTAAAAAAGAAAAGTTTATTCTATTCCAAAAGGGAATATTCCATTACTATTTTAAGTTTATTTTTAATTTTTTATAATTTAATATCCTCACTTTTGTTTTTTTAAAAAAAAGTATTTTGGTAATT
This sequence comes from Sweltsa coloradensis, assembly GCA_024449915.1. Lineage (NCBI taxonomy): Eukaryota > Metazoa > Arthropoda > Insecta > Plecoptera > Chloroperlidae > Sweltsa > Sweltsa coloradensis. Next base: position 43,237 of record JAMZAV010009371.1, on the reverse strand, counting down.
TAAACAAGATGTAAATTGGGGCCCCAGTTTTTGCGCGCCCAAAAAAGAGCGTGCGCCATCTTTGGACGGTACTACGTCATAACTGTGTTGAGTCAAGGCCAAAATTTGAAACGAAATGTACGTTATTTGTACATATTTTCATACAAACGGCGGTGCCCCCTTCGCTCAACAACCAAAAACTCCACAGCACTTAAACATGTACATTTTCCCGAATTTTTTTTTTACTTTTTTTTGTATGTGACAGGAGATTTCGCGAGATCTTTGATAAAGAATTACAGCATTCTGTCTTGAATTTTTTCCCCCAGCCCAGGACTATCATGCTACTTTACATCTACACTAGGCTTTTTAAATTTGTGACAAAAAAGTTTTTTTTGCGGGATGTGTGTCAGAACACGGGAAATGCAGGTTAGGGTTTGGGAAGCTAAACCAAGGGCTTGTCAAGTGAGTAGTTTTAGTATTCACATACCAAGGCCCAATCCCACTAGAAAGATTGGCCTAGACTGTTTATTATAAATAATTTTCTAGCCTAGGCCTAGCCTAGGACTGTTTTTTAGTTTTTTTTTTTTGTTGCAAAGTCAAATTTTTTTTTGTTTTCCCCTAGGGGTTAATGTAAAATGTCCGCCATCTTTTACATTATGTGGGCTACGCTAGGCGTGCTTTTTTTAAAACAGCGTGTCGGATGTATGTATGTAAGTGTATCCAGACGGGGTTTGGTTCAAAACAGTTCTGACGTCATGCCGTTTTTTTTGGGCCCCTCAAAAAAATGCTGTTTTAAAGGCTATAAATTATTGGATTTTATTTTCCGGAAAAAAAAAAGTACTATTTGTAATCAGAACGAAATACTTTCTAAAAATCTATTTGTAAGTATTGACGGAAATGGAAAATTCCCTATTCCAAAAAAAATTTTTCCATTTCATAGGTACCACACTATCACAATTCAGAACAGAAGTTTAGCCATCAAAAAACTGGTCTAAAAATTTTTAACGTCCCCATGCAGAACATAGCACATATCAAAAAAAAAAAAAAAAAAATAATAATAATGCCACGCCATTTCTCTATGGAACGACTAGGGCCTGTACGTTAATAAAAAGGTACCAAGTTTTTTATTATTTAATTATTATTATCAGACATTGTAAGAAATGATGGAAATTATGTGCTCAAATTGAGACATGTGCCTATCCTTTCTTTTCTAAAGAACCACTAAAAGTTTTTTTTAATATGGGCTTAGAGGTAAAAAAAGTTTTTAAATTGCATTTAAACAGTAATTTTGTGTAAATGGCAATATTTTGCTTGAATGTACAAAAATTAATTGGCAATAATGACTCAATGAGTTTATTGTTAATGTGCATAGCCCTAAATCGTTAAGAAATTTGCATTTGGTTGAAAATGAAGATCTGTCGCTTAAATCGCTAAATGTACATTTTAATAGGGATGCACATCGATACTTTTTAGTTTTTTCATTATCGTAACGATATTATCGATAATAACAAGTGGTTATCGATTATCAAAATTATATCCATTATTGATTATCGATCGATAATATTGATTATCCTGTGTATCCCTACATTTTAATAAATGTTGGCCCGAGCTTATCCAACCGTCTTACGGTGTCTGCCCGGGAAGCAACAGACTTCACCACTGTGTGTGGTCAGGTTTCCACTCACCAGGTCCAAGGTCGCTGTTGTCACATCCGTTACACGATCCAGTCCATCTCGCGTTGAGGCTTCACCGACAGCCTGGAATTACAAAATTACAAAACACGGACATTAGAGAAATGGTGGCTGTAGAGAAGTTAAGTGACAGGATGGGAAGTAAATGGTTGAGATGGTTTGGACATATGAAACTAATGGTGGAAGAGATCTTATGTTATGTCTCTTCTTGTTGATATTATTTTGCCTTGTGAAAACCTATAAAATTAAATATTTATCTAACAAACTAATTATTAATTTTTTAATCAATTAAATAGGCCTAATTAATCAATTTATCCCCTCCCTACTAAAAACTAAAAAGTCTCTAGACCTTGAGGGTATAGGCCTAGCCTCTCTAACATGTTTTGTTTTAAGGCCTCGAACAAGGTAGGTCTACCGGTAGGGCCTAGGAAAAAATATTACGTTGGCTAGGCTGTAGTAGAGGAGTTCAAGAATCAGTAGAATACAGAACCTCGCTCACTCACCACGTTCATCCCGAGAGGCGGACGCTGAGACGACTAGAAGTCTCGACCGAGAGTCCGACGTCGACGAGCAAACCAGTGAAGATCTCACTTGATCGAGTGATTGAGCTGATGACTGTGATAGGCCACGTCAGACCCTTAGGGTAGGCCCAGACCAACCAGACCTGAGCTAGGTGTAGAAACAAGATATGCACAGAAACCCACGTGAAACGTATCAAGTCTCCCTTGTAGGGATCGGAACATTATTGTCTTTCTTTCATTAATTTTGCGGAAATGTTTTTACTTCATTGTTTGTTTCAAATTTTTCTTTTGCCCCCGTCAATTATAATAAACAATGCGCAGTAAAATTAATAAAACAATTACCTACTCTTGGGTTTTGGTATATTATATTAACTCACTGCTAGGCCAAATTGACATTAAAATTTCAATACATATTGTTTTTATGTTTAAGGATAGTAGGTCAGGGGTCTCCCTATTTATTTTTATCATAAAATACAATCAATTTATTTTTAGTTGTAGGCCCTATGTACCAAAAAAGAAAAGAGATGTTACGCTATTTTTTTTAGTTGGCGTGTAGGCCTAGGTAAAAAGTATGTAAAAATTTCCATTAATTTTTTATTTACGCCCAAGGGCCCATATTAATAATTAAATAATGTTAGCACCCCAAAAAGAAGCTTTCTTCTTTCTGAAACAAAAGAACACAAAATAGGTTAGGATTGTTGTTCCATCAATATGAACTGAGGAAAAACATTTGATAAAGGGGATGTGCATGTACAAACGTTGAAATTCGAACTCGAACTTTTGTAAGTTGAGTTTTGGTACAAATTCGAAAAAAAAATTCGAAGTTCGGAAAAAAAAATTTTTTTCACTGTTTTTCGGGTTGGGGGGTCTAGAAACTGAGCGCGTGTCCCTGAGTGTGCGTGAGTGTGGATAAATGGAATAGTCTGAGTGATTTTGCAAGATATTTACTCCGCCCGTGAATCGTGACATGCGTGATTGTGCGTGTCACGTTATCTATTTGGCTATCAATCGACGAATAAATACCTTTTCTAGAAATAAGAACCTACCTTCCTACCTTCCTACCTACCCTACACTTTACCCTATTTCAGAAGTCCCCTTCTCACGGTTCGTGCAGTACGTTGCTTGCTATGTTCGGTCAGTTTATTTTGTGTGTGCTTTGCTCATAGTGTTTTATGTGTTGTGATTTGTTTCAAGCTCTGTAGTGTTATTTGTAAGGTAGGCACAATAAACAAACATCATATTTCGTTGCCGTTTTAGCCTGTCAAGAATCAGGATACGTCGTGAGTAGTGCTAAAATAACATTGTAGGCCTAAAACACATTCATTGTAACTTCATCTGAGCAAAGTCGTGACTTGTGCGTGACTGAATACGATGTGTGACATGGCGTGAGTGCGTTATGGAAAAATTATTTTTAGCGTGAGTGTGCGTGAGGGGGTGTAGCCATAATATCCGTTCGTGCGTGAGTGTGCGTGATTAGAGAATGTTCGCTCGTGATCGTGACCCTGCGTGAGTCAAAAGTCACTCACGCGCTCACCTCTAGTGTGGTCACATATTATTTGACATGTCAAAAAATTGTTCTCAGTTTACAGGTACTACAAATTTAAAAACAATAAAATGAATGGTAGAGGTGCCGGTCCAGAAGTTACATACTTTCTTGGTGGAGGTGCCCGGGCCCGACTATCTCACTATTTACCTATTATGACGGTTCGGGTTTGATATTTTTTTACTAATTTGTGGTGGTGTGCGGTTACATATTATTTGACATGTCAAAAAATTATTCTCAGTTTACAGGTACCTACAAATTTAAAAACAAAATAATGGATGGTAGAGGTGCTAGTCCAGAAGTTAGGCATACTTTCTTGGTGGAGGTGCCGGTCCAGACTCATCTCACTATTTTACCTATTATGACGGTTTGATAGACCTTTAAGTTGGGTTCGAGTTCGGTTAGTTTAAAAATTCTTGTGAAGTTCGAAGTTCGATTTTCAAAACAATGAAAGTTCGAGTTCGAGGTGAAAATAGTGGGTTTGCGCAACTGTAATAAACAGTGAACGTTACGCTGTTTCGAGGCGCCATCCCATAACCTTTGTTATTTTTTTATTATTATTTTTATTTTGAACAGTGAACGGAGCAAACAGGAGTCCTATCTCTACTGGAGAACTAGAAAATACATGATGACATGAATAATGTCAATTGTTGGCATAGGCCTATGAAAAGAAGAAGATAGACAGTGATAGGCATAAGATTTTTACATAACATATTTTTGAATTTTGATTGAAAATATTCAAGTCTTGTTGAATATTCTCAGTGAATTTTGTCAACGTTCCATCACAAGATAAACATTTGCATGCATGGATTCCTAATAGGAATTTGCATAACATTATTTTTTGGTTCTAATGGGTTTAAGGCCACATTCCTTTACACAAAAAAAAATCTTATTTTCTTGATTTTTATAATATTTTTATTTATAAAATAAGGGTGAAAGTTTTCCTAATATTTTTGGGGGAAAAAAAACGGGTCATACGTCACCAGCCTTCACGATACTAATCAACCAATTACTTTAACGATATATCAAATCGCTTTCGGAGATTATCTTGGCCGTGGAAGCATATTTTTTTGACATCTAGTTTGTTCTAATATGTTTAATATTTTATTTTATACATTTTGTAATATCACAACGTAAGCTTTAACCGCATTTTAATTGAAGATAATAAGTAAAAACACAATGTTGATTATAAAACTGGAAAAGGACATCAACTGTTGTTTATTGCTTTTCATTGTTCGTCATGAGGGCTGGTGACGTAGGCCCGCCGTTTGAAAATAAATGTGCGGGAAATTTAAAAGGTCAAACTTTGACCCTCAATAGATATTGAACGATTAACTTTAAAAAACCTTAAATGACGTTTATATCATTTTTAGACGAATATCTATATATTGCACATATTTTTCTGATATCTGGAACTTATGCAAATCCCTATTGCAGTAGGCCTAAAGACGTTGTAAAATGTAAATTAATCAAAGATATAAGCTAAACTAAGCTACCTATTGATAATAAAAAAAGTAAATTCTATCCTGTCCACATTAAACTAGGGTAGGCGGGCCTCCAGTAAAAAGTCATTACGCCTAGGTACAATAAAAATATTTAGGCCTGGTACAAAATATAACCAATGTAACAAACTGATTTTTTTTGGTTCCTTAAGCTGCTTTAACATGATAAAATAGCCAGCGGTTTAACGGATCCCCCCTCGAACACCAAAGTTAAGCAGAATCGGGCGTGGTCAGGGGTAGAGTGGGTGGCTGCTCTGCCTGAAACTCACATGCCTACGGGGTTTAGGGGAGTATGGAGGGTTCGAGAGCTAGTGTAACGGCTTCTTTTCCTCGACAACTGCTCGGCAGTCCGGGTTAGTGGAGGCACCTATATGACTGTCAAGGTTACACCGTCATTTCGGATGGGACGTAAAGCCGTTGATCCCCTTGGTACTTTCGAAAGGAGTAGGCTACGTGCTGGTACCGGGTTTTCCCTCCTCCCTTCTATTCATACTTCATCCCCATCTATCGCCACTCATCGTCTCTAATGGCCTTAGTGCATTAATGAGACGTTAAGCAATATCCAATCAATCAACATGTAAAACCTGATCTTTAGGCATACTTAACAAAAATCATCATTCAATTTTTTTTAAAACTTATTGTAAAGAAGAAAGGCACAACAATGATATATGCAAGGCAATCTCCTTAGTAGGATATGCTTCCTTTTAACAGGCACGTAGGAACTCCTTTTCGAGTGGGGGGGAACAACAAATCTGCTGCCAAGTACAGGGGGTTTGGGGGGCGGAGCCCCCAAAATATAGCGCCGCAGGCGAAAAATTTTGAAAAATGAGGTTTTTAGAGTGTGTTTTGGTGCGTTCTAAAAAAATCGTGGGCTGAATGCATACCAAATTAATGTATTTTTGTACAGTAAAAACTATAAAACTATAAAAAAAATTGGAATAGTTAAGAGTTCGCCCATGCATGTACAACCATTGAATATGCAAAGGTTATCATTGATCACGTCGAACAATAATAGGATTGTCGAAATTTTTGCTCATTGGCTATATAAGGAGGTAAAAGGGAAAGGGGAAAGGGGAAGTGGAGAATACACTGAGACGTGCCAAAAAAAATCATTATCATAATTTTTAATGGAAAAAAAATCACTTTTTTTGAAAATTCGTTATTAAATTTGTTTCGGTGCGATTTACGGAGACGAATTTCAAGATTCTGAGGTGGGGGGGTCACGGTAAAAAGTGGGGGGAAACCCCCCCCACCCCCCCCCCCCCCCCCCTTTCTACCCCTGTCTCTAACAAAAGAAAATTACTGTAGGCCTATTTTTTTATGCAAGGTTTTTGTTTACCACATTAAAAATGTTTTTGGCCACTTTTTTTTAACTTTGGGTGATGGTTCTTACCTTTTGTAAAGCGATAGAGCGTGGAGTCCAGATTTTCCCTCGGCTATGACTGCAACGGCATCGTCCCGACGCATTTCAAGTCCTCGGGACTCTGTTTTTCGGACAACATTCTATGGCAAAAAACACGAGTAACATGAGCAGCTTTCATACTTAGCGTTTCCACTTTCGTGGGGAAGGAATTTTTTTTATTTATTTTATCTTCTGGGCCTATTTGGATGACCCAAAGCGAAGATTTCAATTTCACTCCCCCCCAAAAAAAAAATTTAGCTCGGTTTTTTTTTGTTTTTTTTTTTTTTTTGTTTTTTTTTTGTTGTTTGTTCGCACGTTTCCGGGGGAAACGGGTATGCGATCTTGTGAAAAAAAAGGGGACCTTCGAAATCTCTGAACTTTAACGTGCCACGTTTTTTTGGGTACAATCGAAAAAATATTTTTCATGAAATCGCACTTTTTCGATTTTTTTTGATTTTAGTGGATATTTTGAGACATTTGGGCGAATCTGACCAAAAAGGGGAGGGCTACAAGTTTATATTTCACATGGAATTAAGGTAATGGGAATGTATTGCTTTTTTGAAAGAAAAAGTTGAAAAAATTAGCCAGAATCTATAGAAATAAAGCTTTATAAGTTTTTTTTACTTTTTTTGCGATATTTTTGTGCCCTTTTGGGTCAATTCTGACCCAAAAGGGGAGGCACAACGTTCATATTTCACATGGGGCTTTTGGGAAAGGTGATGTATTGCTTTCTGAAGAAAAAAATTGGAAAAATTAGTCAGAATCTATAGAAAAAAAAAACTTTTAAAATAAGTTTTTGACTTTAGTGCTAATTTTCGTGCCATTTGGGCCAATTTTGACCAACGGGTGGGTCTTCAACGTTATATTAACATGGACATTAAGGTTAGGTGATGTAGTCCTTTAAAAAAAAAAAGTTTTAAAAAGTTAGCCAAATCCCTGGGAAAAAAAGCTTTTAATATAAGTTTTTTTACGGTAAATAATACCAATTGACAGGTAAAAAAAAGAAATTGACAACAATCACAAAGGTAGGGGAGCAAACAAAGCACTTGCAAAAAAAAGATATCCCACGCAAACTAAAAACTTTAAAAAGCTCATCCATCAACGCGGCGGGACTTTAGCGTTTCCTATTTAGATATAGGCTAACAAAGCTGATTTAGAAAGGAGGACAACAGGAGGACAAATTAAGTAGGCTAGGGCTGAATGTAGGCCTACAATATAATTAGGCCAAAGTGTGGGCCTAACCTAAACTACCAATAATATTTTATAACAGTAGGCCTACCAGGCAGACTACATTACGTAGGCTTTTCAATTACTGGTACGTAGGCCCTACACACACACACACACACACACACACACATTAAGAATTCAGAAAAATCAAAATAAGAAAACTACGATTAAAAGTAAATTTGGGGTAGGCAGAGGCCTACCTGTATAGGCCTAATAATAAGGTAGGTAGGGTAGGCCTATTACTATTAGTATCAGCATCTGAACCCGGCTACAACGCCTGCACTCAGTGCGCATTGGAAGGTGCATGAATATGATACATGAAGTTATTGATGAGGCTTGTGCATCAATGGCTTTGTCTCCAACTGAGCAGGACAGAAAAGGAGGCAAGGATAGCAAGAAAGAAGAATATAGGCCTAGCTGAAGAGGACAACTTTGCACAAGAAAAAAATATATAGGCCTAGACCTACTATAGAGAGCAAGAGACTAGACCCAAGGCCTAGACCCAAATAGGCTCAGATGTAGGGCCTAGTTATCTAGACTGAGACATAATCAAGTGATTTAAAAGCCCTTGGGTCAATTGTAGACTTGAATTGTACCCGCCTCCTGACGTCACGAGGCAACATGGCGGAATTAGTTGGTATAAATCCTCATTTCGCAAGTTGACGCCTGCTTCACGGCGCAACACTTATCACGCTCTAACTTTTATTTTTATTCATTATTTGGACAATATTTAAAAAGAATAATATTTAGCAAATATATCACTCATTTTAATAGCGATTATTTCGATTTTTTTGACACAAGTCGTTAGCTTGTTAAACAATGTACGCATCTACATGTGAAAATTTCAATGACTTAAGTTTTTCTTTCATTTAATCCTATGCTGGCAAATGTTTTTACTTCAATTGATTGTTTAAAATGTTCGCTTTTGACAGTCAACATTGATAATAAACTAATGTGCCAGTAAAAATTGACAAGTAAAACAATCTCACCTTATCTTGGCCTATTCGCGCTCTATTATATAATACACTGCAAAAATGCCCCTAGGCCTAATTGCAATTAAAATTTCGGAATAACATATTAGTTTTATGTATTTAAGGAATAGTAGTCTTACGGTATACTCTAGTCTTAGTTTTATTACATAAAATACAATCATTTAATTTCTATAGTTGTGAGGCCCCTCCATTGCCTACTCTAAAAAGTAAAGAGATGTTTTACCGCATGCTTACTGCTATTTATTTAAGATTGGCGTTGATAGGCCTAGGTGCAAAAGTATGTGAAAGGCTTTCCATAATATATTTTTAATTTATTATAGGCCTACCAAGCGCCATAATTAATAGTAAATAAATAAGTTGCTTAGCTATCCACAAGAAGCTTTTCCTCCCACTGAAACAAAAGAAACACAAAAACTAGGTTAGGATTGTTGTATCCATCAATAATGAACAATGAGCGAAAAAACATTCGATCAAATAGTAGGGATGCTGCAGTGTACAACCAGTTCGAAATCTCGCAACCGAACTTTTTCGCTAAGTTTCGAGTTATGGTTTTTTCTGTTTTTCCGGCCGTCACAAGCTTCTGAAAAAAAGCTTTTTTCGAAAGTTCGGGAAAAAATAAATTTTTTTCAATGATTTGTCGCTAGGAGTGGTCGGTCAGGACCTGAGGAGGTTGTGAGTCACGCCGTGACTCACGACAAGTCTACGTGAGTGTGCCGTTGAGGCTGGACTCAAATAGCGAATTAGTCCAGTGACGTGACCATCGATTGATTGTGCAAACCAGCTCGCATACTTAGAACTCACGCCTGTGAATTTTCATGACAATGCGTGATTAGTGTTCGTGTCACAGTATATCTATAATCTGGCTGATCAATCGATTACGAATGAATAAATACCTACTATTCTAGAAATAAGAAACCCTACCTACCATAACACTCCTTCCTACTCCTTACCCTACACTCTACCCAGTATTTACAGAAGTACACCTCTCTATCTTACTTGCGGTTCGCTGCAGCAATACAGTTGCTTGCTCATGTTTCGGTCAGATTTCATTTTCGCTGTGAATGTGCTTTTGCTCAATAAGTGATCTTTTATGTGCTATTGATGATTCTGTTTTCTTTTTAGTTTCAAGCTCCTGTAAGGTCTATTTGCAACGGTAGGCACAACTCAAACAAAAATAACATATTTCGTTGCGTTTTAGCCTGTCAACGAATCAGGATACCGCTCGTGAGTAGTGACGAAAATAAACATGTAGGCCCTAATAAAACAAAATTACATTGTAACTTTCATCTGAGCCAAAGTCCGGTGACTCTGGCCTGCCTTAAGAGCGAAATACGATGTTGTCTGACATATGCGCCTGATGAGTGAGATTTAGTTAAAATTATTTTTTCAGCGTTGCAGTGTGCCCGAGTGAGCGTGACTAGCCATGAATGAATTAACGTTCCGTGCGTGGCTGTGCGTAAGATTTAGAGAATAGTTCATGCTCTGATAAGATGTGACCCCTGCGTGAAGTCAAATAGTACACTCACGCCGATCACCTCTGTGTCAAGGTCACCATATTTCAATATTGACATAGTCACAAAATTTGTCACTCAGATTATACAGGTACTACAAATATTAAAAACAATAATAAAATGCAATGGTAGATTCGCGTAGCCCCGGTCCAGAAGTACTACTTTCTTGCTGTCCCTGATGGATATTTGCAGTGCCTCCGCCGATCCAGCACAGATTATTCTCACTCATATCTTACTGCTAATTATATGACGGTTTGAATGTATACTTTAAGTTCGGGCTTCGAGTTCGGTCTCACAGTTAAAAATCTTGCTGAAGTTCGCAAGTTTCGATTTCAAAACATATGAAAGTTCGAGTTCGAGCAGTGAAAATAAGAGGGGTCTATATGCCGCAAACTCGTAACTTAAACAGCGTGAACGTTACGCATGTTTGATGGCAGACCACATCCACTAACCTTGTTATTGTATTTTATTAATATTTTATATCTTTCGAAACTAGCTGCAAACGGAGTCAAACAGGACGTCCTATCTCTTACTGCGAGAACTAGCAAAAACATGATGACATGAATAAATGTAACAATTTGTTCCGGGGCCATAGGCCTAATGAAAGTAAGAAGCATTAGACTAGCTCAATGATAGGCCAATTAAGATTCTTTACATAACATCATTTTGAATTTGCATTTTGCAAAAAATATTCAAGTTCTCTGTTGCAAAATCTTCAGTGAATTTTGTCTAATGTTCATCACAAGATAAACATTGCATGCCATGCGATTCCTAATTGCGGCTAAGGCCTTATAGTAAGTTGTAAATAATCTAAAGCATCAATTAATAAGCCCTAAACCTAAGCTTTATTTGATTCGATAATAAAAAATTATATATAAAATAAATATAATACATAAATTCATAATCCTGATTTTCCACCATATAAACTAGCGTAAGGCGAGGCGCCTCCTAGTAAAAAGTCATTACGCACTAGGAGCACAATAAAAAACATCTTGTAACAGGCCTGGTACAAAATATAACGCAATTTCTAACAAACAGGATTTCTTCTTGGTTACCTTGAGCTTGACTCTTAGCATGAATAAAATAGCCAGCAGGTAAAGACAATGGTCGTTTAACTGGATCCCAACTCGCAACACCAAAGTTAAGCCAGAATTCCTAGGCCGTGAGTCAGGGGCTAGAGTGCTGGTGGCTGCTCTGCCTGAAACTCACGTATATCGCTCTGGTTGAGCAGATGCCGCAGCGGTTCAAGAGCCTATTGTAAGGACAGCATTCGTTCTCCTCGAAAATGCTCGGCCCAGTCCCGAGTTAGTGGAGGCAACCTCATGCACTGCTAAAGTCTCACCACCCGTCCCTTTCAGATAGGACGTTAAGCTTTTTGCACTAAATTTTTTTTTTGGGGGGGGGGGGGGGGGGGTTTTTTTTTGGGGGTGAGGGTGATCGTTGACGTCCCCTTGGTACTTTTCGAAAGGAGTAGGCTACGCTGCCTTGCATGGGGTTAACGTTTTAACGGTTACCGGGCTATTCCCCCTCCTCCCTTCTGTTCGAATATTCATCACTCATCTATCGCCACCCATTGTCTCGTAATAGCCAAAGTGCATTAATATGAGAACTGTATAAGCAATATCCTAATCAATTCAACCTAGATAAAACACTCTTGGTATACGATTATAGGCGCCCTACAAAAAATCATCATTACAATATTTTTTTTTTTTAATTTCACAACTGGCTGTAGTGCGGCTAAAGAAAGAAAGGCCACAACATCATGACATAACGGACTAGGCCTACAAATCGCAACGGCCCAAGTCTCCTAATAGGTATGCTCATCTCTGAAAAAGATACAAATCTCCGTACGGCGCCTATATTCTATGTACGTCTTAAGGTCATTGCATATCTAACCTACATTAGAAAATAGATTTTCGCACACTTTTTTGTGTAAGCATTGGTGTGATGCGTTCCTTACCTAGCCGTGTGAGTAACAGATGTTAACCTCGGCCCTTTATGACTGCAACGGCCCATACGCCTCCCGACGCCAGTTCAAGTACCTCGCCGAGACTTGCTTCGAGACCAACATTCCTACGGCCAGAAACAAGCAGAACATGAGCAGCGCTCTAATACTTGCGTTTCCCGCATATCGCATGCGGAGAAGCGAATTATCTTTATAATTATTCGCTTCCTTACTAGCGGAGGTTAGGATATATGCGGATGACATTGTAGGAAATAGCGAGTATGCCTGTGTAACGTGCAGCGGAAGGTGCGCCAATATATGTGGGAAATGCATGGCTGCACAGAAGAAATTTTGGTGATGAAGATGAGCATTCGTGAAAGAGACGAGCACATTAGTGATGCAAAGAGCAGAAAAAGTGTCCAAGCACACAAAAAATGTAGGATATACACTAGAGCGCGAGAGTAGAATGCCCAGGCAAAGGGAAGAATTCCAGTTACCTAGGAAATATGATTTGACAATATGAAGCAAAGCATCTCGGAATGAAGCCAAAAGCACGAACGCGGTAGGGGGGGGGCGGCGAGGGGAGCGGGGCGACGGCAGAAAAGTATTTGTTACCAGAACGCCGTAAGAAAACTGATTGGAATGCAGCTGTTCCCTAAACAATGCCTAAAACTGTTGCCGTTATACAAGCAATACTCTCAACAACTACCAATAGTTAAATATTGTAGACGCCGTAACCATAGGCCAATGGCGATGCCGAAAGAAGTAAGTGCAGTACAGGCAGCTGAAATGATTTTTTGTGTAAAATTCATACCCATGCAAGCTGCTGGCAGGATGTCAATCAAGTATGGCACAAGCGTCGTAGACGAAAGTTAGTGATTGATGATACGGAAAGAAAGCGGAAGAGTTCGAGAGCCACAAAAGTTACAAGAATAGGTAAGCGACCGGACTACGATGCGTTGGCCACATGAGAAGCAATGACCCGAGAAGAACTAGCGATCCCAAGACAAGCCATTTAAGTAGTGAATGAGAGAAGAAGAGTGAGGAAGCCACCTAGGGATAGCATAGGCCTAAAAAGACCAGGTACAAGCAGATGTGGAGCGAGCGAGGAGAGGATTGCGGCTAGTTAGGTGGGAGATCGGATGATTAGAGGAGAGATAGGTGGGCAACACAGGAAAAATGATGGAGAGCCGTTCCGCAGCAAAAAGTGGAGAGAGCTGAGTGTCACGACGAAGAGAAAGGAAATACACGAAGATCATGTAGGCTACAAACGAAACATGATGATATGTCGAAGCATTAAGGCAGCACCCGATCACTGATTTGGGTCTCATGCCCAGAGAACAATGGTGAGAAACACCTCTGTTACCGCCAGACTATATAGTTGTTGGAATAAAGGAGTAGCACGCCATTCATTTATATAATACTATATAATCAGAATTAAGCCTCTGAATTGCCGATCATGCTGAAGCAAGAGTCTCGTAATACTTGGAGAGAGGACTCAAGCCGGAATAGGTTTTTCAAACAGAATCATTCAAAAGCGCCATAAGACGACAAACTAACTCTGAAAAAGATCCGTAGATTTACAGAAAAAGAAGAAACCATTGCAACTGCCAATATTGCACTATATTTGACTGTCAATGAGGAGGTAAACAGACCGCATAGCGAAAAGATACTTGCCTAAACTAAAACATCAATAACCAGTCTCGTGTTAACACTGACAGAAAGAATAAGGAGAGTTGTTAAGAAGCTAGCTAAGGACCACATCTCACCTAGCAAAGCCGTTAGATGGCGTGTATGAATTTACCAGTGTGGGAAATTGTCACGTCATTCCCGTGCAAATGCTATGTAGGGCTCAAACAGGAAGAAAACATGTTTCAAACGAAAACACGGCACCACAGGCTAGCGGAATTGCTAAGCACAATGCGAATAAAACATCAGTCCTTAGACTCAACATTCTAAAGCAAATGCTGGTCCATAGTTACCGACTTTGCCTGGCCATGTAAACCCATTAGACACCCGTCGAGGAGTTTACTTCAATAGAATGCTGTACGCGGCAGCCATTGAGATTAATAAACAGATCTCTACAGTCTTAAATAAAACAGCAAGATAGCCAACGCTTCATCCTGTAACGCCTGGAAACCTGCAATTTCCAGGGCCTTTTCAGGTGGCTAGCCTGAAACCAATGGATCAACAACCAACGCCCCAGTTAGTTCCTGCCGATGATTGTTGCCAAGTAAATACATCGATAGTCAGAGGAAAAAAAAAAACCCTCCCCAACCAAAAAATCTATACCCCCACAAAAAAAAAAACTAGACAAGACTCCATTGACGAAAAGCCCAATTATGAAAGGCACATGTAGTGACTTTCTTCTATCATACTTTGCAAATGCTCAAGCTTTGCCAGATCGAGTTCTTTAGACGTTGGTTTTTAATTTTGCCCATATGTTGCAGTGATTTCTGATTGCTTTAACATTTATGTTCTGTATTTTAGCTTTTTATCCCAGTTGTGTTATGCAATTTACAATGTAATGTTAAGTTTTCGTTTTTCTTATATATGTATTTGTATTGGCCCTGAAGAAGAATGAGCTGGATAGTTCATCGAACGTTGGCATGCAATGTGAATAAACGTGGCATTTATAACCGCAAAAAACCTTTCTTAGGGCCTATAATTACAGCGCAACCATATTTATGATTTAAAAAAAAGCTGATTTAAAAGAAGCGAGGCCAACAGCGAGACAAATCCTTAATGCCTAGGCTAGCGGCTCCCATTTAGCACTCCTAAAATGACATGTACAATATAATATAGGCCCAAGCCCCTGCTAGTAGGCTAACCTAAACCAATAAAATTTCATATAACAATCATACCTACAAGGCAGGCCTCTACATTTACGCGATAGCTTTTTACAATAGTAAGGCCCCCCCCCCCCCCCCCCCTCACCCGCCCACCCCCCCCACACCCCCCTACACTACACACATTATGATGAGCCGTTACCAGAAAAATCAAAATAAGAAACAAACCAAAATATAAAAGATAAATCTTTGGCGCGTAGGTGGAAGCCTTAGTACAGAGGCTAGGTAGCGCCCTGTATATAGGCTAGGCCCTAATAGGCCTTAAGGTAGGCTAGGGTAAGGCAGAGTATGTACCGTATATATTACAGCGTACTAGGAAAACGCTTAAGTACATCCGCCGCCGTATGAGGCGCATGGGAGCTTTGAAGTTGCTTAGTTTGCCGTGCGGACGGCGTTATCTTTACTATTTACAAGTGGCTTTGTTTTGTTGCCTTAACGGCCATTGTGAACGGTGACTTGTGTCGATGTCAAGACCCTCCAGCCTGCACCTATCATATTCATCTTCCTTCCGGCTCTTTGTTTCTTTTTCTTTTTTTCCTATTATCGTTACTTGCTCAATAGTTGTATTAATTTATCAGTAAAAAACCTATATCATTAAAAGCTTTATTATCTATGGCATCTCTGGCCTACCTTTTTCAACTTTTTCTTTAAAGCGGTACTACATCACCATAACCTATCAATAAGTCCATGCCCATAGAATATGAAACGTTGGTGTTGAATAGCCCACCACCCGTTTGGTCGCAATTCGCCCCAAATGGCCCACAAAATATCGCCACAAAAAATCAAAAAACTATATATCTTAAAATTAAAAGCACCTGTTATTTCTAAGATTATCGGCTCAGACTTTTTCAACTCTTTTCTTTCCAAAGGCCTACTACATCACCCATAACCTTATTAGCTACATGACTACTAATATCCATTGCAACGTTGTAGCCCCTCGCCGTTTGGTCAGGAATCGGCCCCAAATGGCCACTGAACATTATCGCACAAAAATCAGAAAAAAACGTAAACTAAAAGAGTAACAATATTCATCGAGAAATATTACTTCGTATCGTTGTACCCCAAAAACCGCTAGAACAAGTATAAGCTCAGCAGATTTCGAAGGTCCCTGCTCAAATTTTCATCAAGCATCGCCATTTATTGACACCGTTTGCCAAGGTAACACAGAGACTGCCCGAACAAACAGACAAGAAAAACAAAAAAAAAACAAAAAAAAACAAACAAACACCCCGCAGCCTAATATATTTTTGGGGGGTCGGTACGCAATTGAAGTCTATCGTTCACTTGCCTTCGCTCGCTACTTGCTCATACCAATCAGCATACTGAACCGGCTACAAACGCCCCTGCCCCCAATATTCATTTCATGCGCAATATTTGAAGGTGCTATGAAGCTGTCAGCTACATGTAATGTCATTTTGAATGAGGCCTGCTGCCAATCAATAGGCTTTGCTCCAAATCTGAGCAGGACAGAAAAGCGAGGCAAGGAGTGCTAGCACGACAGGAACGAATAAAGCCACATAGACTGCAAGAGGCCAACTTTGCACAAGAAAAAACTTAAAAACATATTAAGGCCTTCACATATAGGCCTATTAAGAGATGCATGGAGACTTAAGTTCCAAGGCACTTAGCATAAAGCCACCCAAATACAAAGATGTAGGGCCTAGTTACCTTAGGCTGACGACGATAATCATGATTTAAAAGCCCTTTAGGGCTCCTAATTATATCGATCAATGCATCAATGCAACAATGCAAATACTAGGCGCCTCTAGGTTACTATGCTTAGCGACATTGCCGTCAGGCCAAGCGGGACATAGGCCAAGGGTAGGCCCTTAGTACCACTCGGAAACGTAAAGTCGTTACCTAATTAGACAAGTGACGCCATGTTTGAGTACCCGAAGGTATCATTCCCTGTCTTTTTACTCCCCATAGGCGCCTACCCATTACGGTATTCGGATAGGTCGTAAAGCGTCCGTTATAGTAATACCACTCCGTTTCATTTTATTTACTAAAACATGGCGGCTCTCAGCGAGATGATCTCGAGCCTTATGTCCAAGATACACACACAGAGCACTGTGCGACTAGATCTCCTGTCACGTTATCTCCTATACAATGACCCTCCTGCCTCTTTCTCTGTCTGGCCAGCCCTCACTCTCACGACCCTTCGATATATGTGTCGACAGCCCCTCTTCCTTCTTGTCTCTTCCTGCATTCACAATTATATACAGAGAACCTCTTTCTGCGACTACGTGGTTGGTGTTGTATGATTGCGATTGTGGTCAAGTTTATGAAATACGAAATGCCAAATGCAGGATTACAATTCAAGAAAGCGTTGCCGACCACAAGCTCTAGGTGCATTCTGTGTGATGTAATGCCGGAAATAGACCGAATCGCTGAACAGACTGCGCCCGAAATTTTTAAACAGAATACCGGCTGCCGAGTTAACTGAGAACTGCTAACAAAATCAGCTAGGCATCCATATGCCATAAGTATTATAAATCTACAAGAAATAATAAATGAAAAAAGACTGCCAAATGAATTAGGCCATTATATATTTAACGACAATGGATCTTTTTTTTGCAACATTTTTAGTAAAAAACAATTTCAGGCCCTGATTGATCCCCTATTTGGCGTAATGTATCATTAACGGAACCCCCCCTAATTCTTTGTTATAATTGACTGGGGGCGGGGGGGCCCCCAATACGTTCGTGTTCTTTTATTTACTCTATTTACCTGATTTACATAAATAATTACAACTTGCCCCCAGCCGAGTTTGATAATATGACCCCAGAAACATGTGAACAAAAATTTGACTCACACGTTCAACGTCGACTCAGAGCCGACGTACAGTCCCACACGCGTAGGCCCTACATGAGAGCAGTCGTCGCTGTGGCAGCTGACATTGACGCTTCACAGACACCAAATGAACCTTCAAAAACTTTAACGTCGTTATTTTAAACGAAAGTCACTTTTACCATTTGAAAGTCCTTTCTAGGTCCTATATTAAAATCGCGACGTTTAAAGGTTTTATAGTGTGAAGTAATGTCTGGCGTTAGGCCGATGTACACTCCTGCGCGCAAAGTATATTTAAGACACGGAAAGGATGTTATTCCGAACTGTATTTAGTATTTTTTATGTTCGAAATTAATTGTTGCTTGTGTTTTCCTGCGCCTCCCGAAACTCAGAATGGAGTAGATGTCCTCATGATTAGGTATACGCCTTGCCGGGAAGATACTGGTCTACCTTATCTAAGAGAGTGTTCTTTCATCTGAATTTCTTACATTTTTGGATTTGGTCCGCGTCCCGCTTAATGAACAAGTTAGGTAGGCCATACGTTAATCTTGTACATGTCTGTGAACATCTTGTGGAAAATTGCATCAGTGACCAAGGTATTATTCGAATCTTTTGCACTGAGCCGAAGCTACCCCAAAGTCCCACTCGGGAGCATTTGAGATAAACCTTGCATCTTTACACGTATTTCGAACTGGCCTATGTTACTTATCCATTAGGTCTAGTCATTGTCACAGATAGACAAACTAACACTGCGCTCTTGGCCACGTGCATTTCAAGATCATGCCTTAATAATTTTGTAAAATAGGCCCTAGCCAGCCCTTTAAAATCCAGAAATTACAAATAAAAATCCTTTCCTGACATAGCGCAGATTGCACCCACGCTGTCCCGACTCTCATTTTTTTCTTCACTTTTTCTTTTTTTTTACACATTCCGCGTATCATGGGCGCCCTTATCCAAGGCGTAAGACTAGGAAAACATAGGGCCCATAAGCCTACCATGATAGGTTTTGAGTTTCATATTGCCTATAAGTCTTCGCATATCAACTGAATAGGCATAAGCCCATAATGCTGCCCACTCTAGCCCTATAGATAGGCCTAGGCGGAAGAAAGGGCCAACGCTGCATCTAGCAACCAGTCCTAGCAACCAGATCACTCTCGCACGAAGGCTGCCATGTTTTAGCTAAATCTAGAATCGAGAACGAGAGAGGCCTATTTCACCGAGACCTAGATCAAGTATGTCGAGAACAATTAATGAGCATCCAAGCTACAGTAGCGCCTCTTAGGCTATCATTCGCGATAGGTCCTCAATTATGATTATTAAGTAAGTAGGCCTCGGTGGTAACTACATCTTATCGGTGGTATGCCCGGACAGTTTTTTTATGTGTAGAGGATAACCTTACAAAACATTAAAGCAGACTCTTTTTTTGATATTATTAAATCTAAAGACTACGCAGGTTACTAGGGTATTCATACAAAACATTTAACGTCTGCTCATATGTTAAATACTTTAAGTAAATAATCCCAAAAAACTACAGCCCCTAAACCAGAACCTGATCATAAAACTGTCACATACCAACCGAAAGGAGTATAGTTCGGCCTACGGCCCTACTTGTTTCTGGCATAGTACTTTCGCACGAGTGCGTTCGACTCATTCGTTTGCTAACCTAGGCGTACGCTCCTCGGATATTATTGATGGTGTGTAAAATAGAGAATAAGACCAGGGAAATCCCAACGCCGTTTTCGTCACTATTCGGATAATGACCTAGGCGTCCAGATTAAAGGCACGCATGCCACAATTGCGCCCCGGCTAATGCATAACGTTACCCAAGCTTATACGACAAAGGAAGAAAGCTCTGCAATAACACGTTTAACTTACGACACGATGCCCCACACTAAAGCCTTACCGTTGCCGGTTCGTTCCCAGGCCGTACTCCCTCGGCAACGACAACGCGCGGAACTATCACCAAGTTTTAACTTTCCGTTAACGTTCCCCGTTCCGCTACTGATGCGCAGATGGAGAGTAAGGCAGGATACAATCGCGAATCAAGATGTTGTGCACGTCCTTATTAAAACTCATTTCCTTTTTAATCCTATGCGATGATGGTTATACTACGCGGAGTACATATGCAAAATAAATTAACAGTAAACATAAGCAGGAATAACAAAATCATAATTATAACACACTTGTTATTTAGATTTGCATTCCCGTCGCGTATCGTGCTTCACAGGACTATTGCCCTTCCATCTATCTTATTACTATTACAAGTTTTTCTATCGTTATCTATCTTGTAGTGCCATCGAAGCCCCTCCATCAGTTACAGCGTACATTCTACCGTTTTTTTTATTCGATTCTCATTCCCGTTCTTTCAGGTTCACGGGCAATTGTGCATCGGGCCCTTAAGTAATAAGAAGGCCGCCCAACCCAGATAATGAGACCAAGAAACCGTTAGGGTAGGCCTAGCCCCTATTCGAGTTACTAGGTACTAGGCCTATGTACTCACGCTGTCCTAGAAGAGACCAATAATCAGCAAAATTGCCCTCATCATAGGCATACGTCAAATATTAGTAATTTAATAATACGCTCGAGGCTATTCAACCGTAAGATACGGCGAAAAATTACGTTTCTCAATTCGTAACCGTAGCTATGCAACGAAACATGCAGGGCAAAATCACCGGCAGGTCAGCCCTACTCGAACTGTGGGTACGCGAAAAAATTAGGACAGGCCCTGCCCTGCCCTAATTTCCTCCCCTACTAACCGTCAGGAAACAGGGAAGCTAAATCTACGATATCTTAATTCAATAAATAACCACTACTGAAAATCATCTGACGAATTATCGTTATAATTAATAAAGATTGAACACAAACACTACCATTCTCACTGTTGCATCCCGCTGCGACCATGTTTTATACTATGATGACATTTACTCTAGTAGCGCTACATCAACCTTATTCAATAAAATTACTCATTAGCTTACCAAACTTAACGTTGCCTATTCTTAAATACTCTAACTCTGTTTGTTACAATAAAAATACATCTACTTAACAAACCCTTTAACGTGCTATCTTTAAATACTAAACTGGATTTTTAACGCGAAAAGGAATTCGGGTTGCCAGCCGCTCTTATTACGATTGTAGAGCCTATCTAAGAACAGCGCGCGGGCACCCAGCATTTTTTTTTAAACGCTTGTCGTATCATCTAGATATATAGTGTGTTTTCGAAGGTCGGGTCACGAATGCTAGTGCAAATCATATTGCAGAAAAAACAATGTGACCCAAATGGAATGGTTATTTTGTTTTTTTAAGCGTAAAAAAAAAAAGATCCAAACGAAGATTTGAACGCCGACACTGCTCGCCACTAGGATTCGGCACGAGCTATCACTCTAAGCCACAATGCCGCACTGCTAATTATTTGGAAAAACATATTACGTGGTTATCGCATTAACTGAGCGGTACGTATTCGGATACCTATTCGCATCTATTCTGCTGATCTTCGTTCATGCTAGGCCCTATACGGGCCTCACGAACCGCTGAGAATCGGAATTTTCCGAGCTCACGCGATTAAATAGCCACTTACCTTAATTTGAGCAGAGCCGAAGTTGCCTAAGCGAGCCGTCACTCCACTAATGACTCTTATGGCTCGACTGTCTGTTTTTTTTTGTTTGTTTTTGTTTTTGTTTTGTTTTTCTGTTACTTGCTTTCGATACAGGTCGCACCTGCTTTCTCTGGACGACTGAAATTTTGCACACATAGTACATATCCACCTAGGCGGCGTTGCTGTATAGTATTTTGCAACAAAATCCATTGTCCTGGTTATAAAAAATAAAACAATAAAATTACAAAAAAATAAAAAAATAAAAACTTTGCCTATACCGATCGTTATGAACTTGTGCTAGGGCTACATATAAGTACAACTATATTCCTCCTGCCTCATTTTCAAATTTTCAGCCGAAATTGGTCAAGACCTTAAAAAACTTCAGTATTGCGTAATCATCATTCTCGAAAAGCGCCGATGGCTATTTAACCGTAGCTACGCGAAAATGACGTCTATACAATTTTAACCGTAGGCTGTACTTACGGCTAACAAACAAAATCTCTCCAAGCATCTTTAACGTTGCCTATTTTAAACGAACAGATCCTTTTTACTCGGCTTGCTCGTGTCCTAATTTTTGATTGTTTTTTAGCTAACCCCCAAAAAACATCAAGACCTATTAACATCGACTATTTTACCGAGAGTCTCTTTTGGTAAGGCCTAGGCCTAAATGCCTAATGTCGATCGTCCTTATTGCTCGTTTTAGGTAACAAAAAAATACATTCAAAGACCTTTAACGTTGCTATTCATATAAACAAAGCTCCTTTTTCGGTTGTCGTTGCTACTCCTTATTTTGCCTGTTTTATTAACAAACAAAAAACCTCCTCCAAGACCATTTAACGTATACAAAAGTCCTTTTTCAGCGCTGCCCTACCTAGGCCCTCAAGGCATCTAAGCCCCACTTTTTTAACGTCTATTTCATCAGTCTAGAATTGTGTTTGCCCCCGCGAGTGCCACGAATGTAGTAGAAATCATCTTGCAGAACAAAACATGGCCACCCAAATAGAATGGTTAACAAAAAAGAACGCACGTCCAAACGAAAATTTGAACCGGCCGACCTTTCAGCATAGAAATCTGCGCGACCAGTACCACACATTAAAAGACTAGAAAGGCGTGCTAACACTCAATGCCACAACTGCACTGTGAATATTTGCAGCTATTGCACATGTTTTAAGGCTGGCTATGTCTGCTAACGCGACGCCTTATGTGTATTATTTAATTTGTCCGATAGCCTACGGTTTTAAATTAGCCACTACCTTCGAAAAGATGATAGTAAAATATGAAGGGGCAGTAGCAAGATACAAAAGATTACAATTTAGAAGGCATATGACTGTGAATTTAGGACAATGGCAAAAAAAGATGTTGGGAAACACCCCCAGATAAAGTGTAACAATGTCATATAATTCCAGTTAGGCCTACACATGCTTTGTTGGTGGCGTCATACTTAGGGGAATGTTCTACTTTCGACTTTTGGCGTCATGTTAGCACGTACGCGTGCTCGCCTCAACAACGCGTTCCAAGATCAATGAAGCGTTCATTTATTTTCCTAGCCCTTATTATCAAAGTAGACTTGACAACATTACAGTAAGGCATAGATAGGACTCTAGGTAGGCAGGCTTATTCGCATCTTTGCCTCCTATTGGCCTTGTACCTCTCGTGAAAGTGCAAAGAGCTTCGTAGGGCCCCCCATTTGCAGATCTTCGATTCGTGACTTGGAAATCAGCATTTTGACCAGTACTAAGGAACAATAAAAACATGAAAAGCATGACTTCAGTGCTCCAGACAAGTCAACCCCCCCCCCCCCCAAAAAAACTTATCATTTCTATGTAAGATAGTTGAACAAAAGTAATTCTGCCCCTCTTATCAGTATCATTTACCCGCTACCTGATCAGAAGGCAAAATCTCGATGGATGGCAGCGCCGTATTGAGCGTGAAGGTCTTGTAGGGCGATGCTGCGTCACACAACCGTCCTCCTCTAAATGTATGAAAATGCCAGATATCTTAAATACATTAGACCGCTTCAGACGGCGGTAGGCCGAAACACTGTATGGCAATCAAGGGAACGACAACCTTTGCAAGTTTGAATGCGCGGTCGTTGCTTACTCGTAACTAAAAATATAATACGATAAATTTAAAAGAAATTATGCCATTACTCCAAAAGCAGAGCGGTTGTATCATAGCTAGTGTGTCTCAGCAAAGCACACTCCATGTAGCAGAACTTTTTCCAAGGAACTTGGTATTCATTACTCTAGCCCATGTTACCTTATCCAATCAGCCCCCGCCATACATTCGGTCCACACCAACCGCCTAAACTAAACTCTCAATACTCAAATGCACTGACTCGCGCCACTCCCATAACACTAGAGTACGCCAACCTTCCACACTACACAGGCCCCTCCCACAATTGACGCCTCCTTTCGACAAGCCCTGAATATATCCTTAAATCACACCCCTCTACAATAAGCTATACCATGACCACATCAAAAACATCTTCCCACCCATGTCTTCCTCTGCTAAACATTAAGTTGCCAACATCATATCTCGACAGCAAACAGCCTTTTACCGCCCATACATATGACTACTATCTCCATGCTAAATAATTTGCAGCTTAATTCATTTTTTCATTATAATATTTACAATATTATCAAGAAGTATAACCACAAACAAGCTAACTGTAATTTAAAATTATTCAAATGCTTCCATTAGCCGAAATTATGATTTGTAACAATCTCCGTCACTATATATCAATAATAATATTGCTGCTTACACGCCTGATCCTTGGATTTGCATGCAGGCTAATATAAGACACATTACTGCCTATTTGTACATCTCTACCCAATTCGACTGTTTTCTTCGTGGCCATCTAGCAATTATCATCACAATTATACAACATCAATATTGAATTTATACCAACTTATTCTTTGTGATGTCTATATTGATATATTAATCTAGTAGGGCATTCTTATTAATTTATAGCCATGTACTTTACTTTAACATAAACTACTAATCCACTCAATCATCACACACACCACACACACAAACACAACACACTACACTGATTATAATACTTTATACTCATTTCATAATAGACTATTATTATATTATCACATTATATACAATAGCACACATCTCTAACTGTACATCATTTGCCGGGGGGGGGGTGTCTGGGATGTGCTTTACATGATGCCCATTCAATGTCAATCTTAATCACAATATCATATGAATTATACTGTCTTTTATATCAATTTTTTATTTAATTCTATATGAAATTACTTTAATCTAGTAGGCGCATAATTTGGCCCATCTACTAACTACTTTCTACCATAAACACTAACAATCAATCAATCATCATATTTATAACGCTCATATCTACGACACATTACTTTCTTCGCTGTACATCATGCTGGTTTATTTTATTCGATGCCTGCCTATCAGCACAAAAACGTATTCATCACAATATCACTATCAAAAAATTGCCTTATATCTATCCAAATTTTATTATCTTTATCTATACATATGAGTGCTTAATCTTAGTAGGTTAGCGCTTTAATGCTTTGTTTTGCATCTACTCTACTAATCATAACTATAAACACTGTGTTTTATCATTAGGTTAATACAAATCTAATGAATCATCATAATTCTTTATAATACTCATATCAATCAATATTATCAATTCATCATACATTGATCAATTATCAATATCCATAGATTAACTAAGTATCAATTATGCTGTATATCCAACTATTCCTTTCTTCTAACACTGTGTATTCATCAATTTATAATTACTCGCCACTTTCATTTCATTATAGAATTCATTAACTCATTAGCCCACTATTCACTTTCTTCTGCCATAAGAGCCACGTATAATTGGTACACTGTACTAGTTAATGTGAATAAAAATAATCTATCTATTATTCCTATTAATTCTCATCAAATATCTATCTATCTATCTATGTTTACATGCTGACTAATTAGCTTTGTGATATTAAACAAAGGTAAAAAAATTATTTCCTAATCCACAAGACCAGAAAATAATCGTCACAATATCAGGTAATTTTCCTTTTTGAAGCAAGATACCCTATCGGCAAAAGGTCTCCCACAAGCTCCCCTCGTCATGTGCACCTTGCCGAAGATTTTGGGTAACATGAAACCAAATATTGCCTCCATTACTTTCGATTTACTCTAAAACCCTACTTTCATACCGCAATATCTGATTTTGTAATTTAGGGCCCAAATGGTCGTGGCAAAACTAATATGTCTAATCTACAAACGCTACCACTGGGATGTCGCCGTTTGCGAACGCATTCATTTTGGCCTGTTCACCCTGTTGGAGCTTTTTCCAGTGATGTATGTATATCTTATGCACAATTTCAGAAGACGATTTTACATAAAAATAGGTCCTCTTGGACATATCTGGGACATTACAAATATGCGACAATATCGTGGAAATTAGTCTATCTAAGATTACATTTAGCGCTACCACAGATATGCTTAGCGCCAATGCTTTACAAAGATTAAATAGCGCTATAAAGCAAATTTAAAAAATTCCCAGGAAACACCTAATTGTTGCAAATATTCTAGAGATCAAAGCCTTAAAATACTTCCGATCATAAAATCACAGTTACACAATTTTTAATTTTTCAACATATATTATAGATATAATAATTCATATGGTATAGGGCGATATAATGTTATCATTCCCGAGATGTGCCCGATGAGTAAGCAGTTTGGATCAGAGCATGGCCTCATGCTAATCCGCTAAAAAGGACTGAGGAAAGAGACAAAGTTACCATCTCCGCCACAAAACACCACGACCACTCCCGGTTCCTGATGACGTACGACATGACAAAACGAACAGCATGACAAGGACCTGCATGTATGACCACGACATCGAGAACCTCCCAGCCACTCCCCTTTCCTCCCCGTGGGGCAACCTGGCGACGGTAACGATGGAAATTTTGTATGCCCTCTCACCTGGCTTACTGAAATAATTCTATTTATGAGTTTACTATAAAGCTTTACAATTGTAAATGTCCCACTAGGTATTTTTGTATTAGTCGCACTAAATCAGACAGGAATAAACTCTTTGTCTAGCCATGGTCCGCAAACAGGAGTGCCCCAGAAGGGAAAGAGACAGGACTCGCTTAGGTCACTTGAGGGCCGTATTGATCTATTCCTTAAGAGATGAGTTAAATTTAAATTTAACACCGCCGTATGTTAAGCCGTAAGACAGACAGACAGACACACAGACAGACAGACAGACAGACAGACAGACAGACAGACAGACAGACAGACAGACAGACAGACAAGACCGCCGCACGGTAATGGACGACGCGACAGACAGACCAGCAACAGAAAAGAGATAACTCATTTCGCGCATTCTCCTACTTTCTAAATGATTCTGGACTCTCTTATCTAGAACGACCACAGTTCCACGCTTACTATACTGTGTATCTTAAACACATTGCATTAGTTCATTCGATATACTGTAGATTGTAGCGAGCAGCTTTGTGGAGGGTGTGCTACTCCAGTTGCATTGATGCGCTCGCCAATCACCATACAGGGAGTCATAGCCATGTCGCGCTGACATGGCTGTTGCGGCTACACTAGGAAGCATCTTTATATGATTTCGTCATCTTTTCTATTGCTCTGCATTTTCATATGACTGCATTTTTGATCAAATAGATATAAAAAATTTTCTGGACCGGCACCCCACCAAAACCTTTATTCAATACTGCGACCCGGAAACCTACAAACATCCATAAGGACCCTATACCCCCAAAAGGACCTGCATATCCCAAAATCGGGTCGACCCCAACCTGACCTTGCTCACCCCGAAATCTTCGGGTTCCCCGCCCCCAAACCCTCCTAATTATTGGACACACATTGAGATGATAAACTGCAAAGTATTTGTCAAAACAATGGAAAATTAGCACTGATATTTAGGAAGAAAAGTATTGTGACCGAAATAGCTCAAATTTGTTTCAAATGTTTGTTAAGAAACTGTCAGTTTGATAGTTAACGCGTTTGGCGCGCCTGCTTTGTTTCTCTGACGATCATGTTGCAAATTTTTCAACTCTCTTTTTTAAATTATCTTAAATGTTTTCGCATTGGTTTTTCATAAAACAAGAGACAACAACACAACGGCCGATAAAAATTTGATTCAAATAAAAGTGTGTAGCTGCCATGTAAAAAACACACCAATTTTAATATTACCAGGACGTACTCCATAGATAGTAATAGGCACTTCGAAACCGCTACATAACAAGAACTTCAACTTGTGCGAGATGAGCAGTGTCCAGACGTTTGCTCCCCCCCCCCCCCCTGATGCGCTATCAAATGTAATAGCCCTCCCCCCCCCTACCCCCCCCCCCCAACCAAACAAAAAATACCCCCCCATCCACTCCGCTGGCCATAAAGACCGTACGCGAATTTCTACCTCTATTTATCAATTTACTCTTCTGATCCTGTTATACCTTACGGCAATAAAACAAATTCTTTTAGGTAGACATCTGGCTATCTCGGGACCTAAGTTGTTTATACTAACGACTCAGCATGTTTTGGGTCACTATTATGCCGTATAATTACACCGCACTGGTTTGCATACATTTTCTATAACTTTTGACTACACGTGTATACAATCTTTATGTAATTATTAAATTCTCCAACAAATTTCTAATTGAATTATAATATCACAATTTGGCCATCCTTTGCGGGAACATGGGCGAATATTAAGCGATACAGCTTTTTACCTCTAAACATTAATTTTCAATTAGTAGCCCTAAATAGGTACTAAACAATTGCGGTTTTAATTATAGTACAATATGGTTGCTAAAATAGTAATTCTGCGTTTCTTACACAATACATTTAAAAGTAAAAAACGATAAACAGGAACATTTCTAAATAGTAATGCTTTTGTATAATTATTGTTATTTATAAAAAACACAGCATTAGAAACATTTGTTTAAAGAAAAAAACACAACAACACCCCCCCCACCTCCAACATTCCAGTAATCAATCTTGTTCTTCCATATCCACAGTTTGTGCTGCCCTACATTAAAATATACGTATACATAATATAATATCTGGCCTCAAATAACAATAACCCCCCACGTGTACTATGTAAGTTCTGTGTTAGTCCCAACTTCTTATAATGTTAACCTGCCGTCCCAACATGCAATCTAACAGTTTTTTTTTTTTTACAGAAAAAAGCCGTGCACGGTAGCGGAATTACAGTTGTCGGCCTAATCATTTATTGTAAATTCTGTCCATGAACCTAGAATACACCTAATTCTTATTGTGTTTATCACATTGCATACCAAAATGCGTGACGGTGTCGAATGTACATAAGACTCGATTAAATGAATCTAAGTTAAGACGATCGTATTTATAAAACACTGACAAATAAGGCGAATATATAAAAAGCGAAGAAAATATATTTCATTAACATGCGATTTTGTAGCATGTAATTTTAACAATAGCCAAACACATGATTATACAATTTAAAATGTTCTGTTTCCATACCTGTCCGCTCAACAATTTGAATGGTCGAAATAAATTAACTTTAAAACATCTATGATCTAGACAAATAGAACAACAAATAGTCTTTGTTCTCGTAAGCAAACATGCAAACTCCTGCTTGCCTAACGCCACATGACGACACAGAAAGTTCGGAAACTTTTGCTATAATTACAAATAGAAGATTTACGCTTATAAGATGCCAATTTATCTTAAAGAAAAGTATGAAACAGTTAACAAACTGTCAGAATGGGCCTGGATTAAGAACATTAAAAATATCAGATTTGCTAACATATTTGACACGCATACAACACATAATAATAGACCTTATCTAGTGCCTGTACAGCTACTAAGTTAATTCAACTCTTGTTTTAAAACTATTGCCCACCGTTTTTTTTTTTTAAAATCAATCACTAATCACTTACTGTACAATACTAAAAACACGTACGCACCTAAATAGAAAGGTCCTAACTAAAGCAAACTGCGCAATCACATGGTGAATCACAATCCACTTCACAGCCCAAGAGTATAAGTCACAAAGCTATACTGCCTCTTCGTCGTTACAACGATGCATTACATTGAATGCACAAACCTGCTGTTACTACATCATCAGAACCTAGCGGAGCCATACTTGCCACTTTTTTTTTATGGTAGCGTTCTATAGCGATACCTAGGCACCCCAAGCTTGCCGTATTATGTAAACCCCCCTACCGTGAGCGCGTCAAAGTTGGTTGAAGATCTATCTCCTCATTTTCTCTAAAGTCTTTCGGCATGCGCGTGTCCTGATAATACAGACGAGTGCACGACATACAGTTAACAATGATGTGTGCCATAACACTTAGTGTAAA
Organism: Sweltsa coloradensis; assembly: GCA_024449915.1. Lineage (NCBI taxonomy): Eukaryota > Metazoa > Arthropoda > Insecta > Plecoptera > Chloroperlidae > Sweltsa > Sweltsa coloradensis. The sequence continues at coordinate 13,330 of JAMZAV010009371.1, read as the reverse complement.
AGCATATCTGAAGGACCATAATTTCAGGATACTTCCCATAATATTACTTTATTTTTTTTCTTTAAATCTGAATCGTGGATATTTAAAGAATTAATATTACATTAATATTCCAGTGGGCATCTACTGAGTATCATACAAAAAAATACAAATTATTGCTGTTATGAAAATGAATAATCCACGACATAGTTGGTATGTCTTAATAAAATGCCAAGCGCTAAGCCCCTAACAAACTCTGATTCTATTATTTTAACTATTATTTTACTCGCCCATAAGGCGAGAAGCAGCGATCTTAGGGACTCACGGTCAAAAGAGCCTTTTTTTGGAGGCGGCAACAAGCGCGGCCCGCCCAACTAGAGCGCCTGACAATAAGGAGCTCGCCCATAAGAGCCAACAGACCAATAAAGTCGACAGGTGAAATAAGCAGCGAATACAAAAGAAAGCCTGAAAGGCCAATCAAAAGCGTTTGCGACAATAACTAGCGCCAGGATCAATAAGGAGAGCTGACATTGCTTCATCAAGAGACGACAAGCTCAAAATATGATCAAAAATGCCCAAAAAGGCAAACAAGTAGAGCTGACTCGTTTTTAAAGAATAGCCTCCTTACAAGTAATTATACACTTTTATTATTGTACAATCTTGCGAAATTCGCTCTCGTTATTTATATGATGTCGATTCTATTTCGGCGGGCATGTGCGCTTCTCTTTAACTGTCGACTGTTATGACCCGCGTTTCTTTTAGGCCTATTCGCATACTCTTAATTGACCTTTGCCCTAAACTTATGCAATCCATTCGCTCTTTTTGAGTCTGTCTTATTTTGGTGCATTCGCCCTTTCTATATTCGACCTTTCGCTCATTAATGACCATTCGCTAAATCTTTGAAATTCCGCTCTTATTAGTTCGTCGCTCTTATTGCTCTTTCTTGGTCATGTACGCTCTTGTCATGGTCCCTTTCGCCTCCTCAGTGGCGTCGCTCTCTGTTACGCCGCTTCTTATTGGCAGTTTCGACCTACTATTGCAGGCCCTACACTATATGGGCCGCGTACCCACCCTTAGTACGGGCATTTCAAAATAGAATTCATGCTAGCTCAAAAAATCAATTAAAAATATAACGAAAACATATTGCGCACTGGTTAAAAGTATACAGGAGGCTGAAAAGGGTTAACTAAAAGTTTTATATCACCTACTGCACTGACACGCTATTATATTGATATGCGATAGAGCTATCATGAGAACACTCTAGCCTTACTTACACTTCTATGACAGAGCTCAGAATGCGAAAGCTCACAGCCATTACGGCCTGACCACGCTACTTAGCCAGGAGAAACAGCTTTTTCCCATCGCAAGTAGATATCCAGGGCATGATTGCAAACTAAGTACGCGAAGAGCACCAAGGAAAAGATATATAGTATGTGCAGGAACACAATGGTTACTGACAATCCTGGAGGATGACCATTCTTAAGCTGACCGGCAAAATATCCCTGACTTATTAAAGTTCTCGATAATGAACAAAACTTCAATGGCCAAGTAATATTTTCATGATACGAATTTAAATTTTTACTTCATTTTTACCACTGAAAATGGTTGCTTCCCCTGGACGCTCACGACTCAACAGGCGAAATGATTCTTACTGTCTTTTACAATGCGAATATTAAGAGCGAAGGAATCGAAAAGCCATTGCTCAAATTCTTATATTCACAAATGGAACGAAAGCCTCAGAAGACTTATGAAGAGAGAGCTTGGCTGCCCGTTGTTTTTTTTTTCTTTTACATAATTGTTGCTATTGCGGGAGGCGATATAAAACATACTCTCTTAAATATTACGGAATAATAATAAGTCCTTTTCATTGAGAAACATCAATAATAAATGCAAAAATTCCCCAAAGCACCAATACAATGCCCCTGCGAAACAAAACTGTAATCAATTCTCACCCAAGGCCAACTTGAAAAGCTCTGATCGGTAAACTTTGCAAGCCCCCGACCATAAAACCTCTGCCAGCGCGGAAGCCCACACGCGGCCATGAGAAGTATGACGACTCGCAGATTACCTCGGCCGCGCAACAGGTTGGCCCGCATTTAACCGCCTCCTCGCATGGGGGTGGTAGCGAGACGCAAGCTCGGCGTTGCCGGGTTGCGGCCCGGGCGTCGGCTTCCCAGCAACTATCACATCGAGAAGGAACGGCGCTCAATCTCACACTCCTGAAGCGTTCACACTCAAAAGAGAAGGGCCACTCTCTAGACTGAGCGTTAACTAAAAGAAATTACCGATGCTTCAGATCACTATACCAATTATTGACATCCTCCCGTGGCATATGTCTTGGCCGAAATACTTTACACCCCTTTCTTACTGCCATTGCTGCTCTCACCTTAACCTTCCAGAGCGATATCTACAAACATACAATTTCTACCGTAATATATAATAAAATACATATTTCTCACCCTAACCGAACTATGTGTTTTCTGTGCTAGCATACGAGAGCAAATACTATTCCTTTGAGCGGGGTCCGCCAAGGCCCTCTCAGTTCTTGGACCATTAACAAGTTATATTCTGTCTGCAACAGTCGGCATATGTCGTGATTCGTTATTATGGCTCGTGGTTATCCATATCGTGTTTCAAAACAGATCATTTTGCAAGAGACGAACCCTTACATAAAGTATGCACTGATAGAAAGCGATTAATAATTGATAAGACTTTTACTAGCAATAAGTGCGAATTAGGTCCTTACAATAACTTGAGAGGATTAAGATAATTAACGAAAATGGATACAAATTGAGCGACTCTGCCAATTTTGTTAACACAGATTTTGCTTCCTTATGAATTAATGCTCAATACAATCCACTCTATTAACATAATACAATCAGTTAATAACAGCCCAATGGAAAAAGTGGGCATGAATAACAATGTAATTTATATGCCATTTGATCAGAGAAGCAAATTTATACTATGCCACCAGGTTGAGACTCCAAATTGAACTGTAACAAAACAGACATGAAATAGATTAGCTATGTGTCTATGACCATGATGGTACATCTGAAAGTAGGCAGCACGCCATGCCACAGGATAATGACAATAGAAGGTTGTGCAACTAAGTTGCACTGGAGAACTTACTTACCTTGCGTGAGCGTAACACAGCCCACAACGACAGAGCACAATGCGCGGCCGCCTTTGGGACAAGACACAGATTCTGGAAGCAACTCAAAAGCCGCGTGAAACGCCTTTACGAGCTAACACAGCTCCACATTTCACTGTTACGGGATATTCGGGAGATTCCTTCCCCCACAGCCTAGCAACAGCAAGACCAGGGCGTGCGCGTGACCCGTCGCACACCAGCTTGGGAACAAGCCGTATGTCAAAGTTGGATGAAATTAGTTAATAAATCCTCACTGAAGCCAAACAGAAGAACTTAGTTAATGTCTATTTGGTATGCAAAAGATGGCCCCACACTGCCCAAGATTTTTTTATTCCATTTCGAAAGAGATAACTACTGTAGCACGCAGAAATCGGCTCAATTCAAACCGTTAAATGTTGATGTGACATGCATGCCAAGCGCACGGCCCATTCTTTTTTTTCCAGTATAGAAATCAGCCTAAACCCAACCTCTCAACGAACCTGTCGCCCTTAACATCTTGCCAAGTATAAATTTCTACAGGAAACTAACAACATATTAATTAAGATTTTCTGTTGCTACAAACATTTCCAATAACTTTATATGCTATTATAACGTAATTCTTCCTAGCCTCTAATCAATTCCTACTAACTAAAAAAAAAAAATCTCATCAAAAACTATTTCGTTTCTGTATTAGTGCGACATCCTTCATTACTAAGTGTGAAAGCTAAAAGGATATAAACTCTGAATGTATCCAACCTCAACTTCGACGACTAAGTTACTAATTTTAAAAATGTTAATATATCAGCCGCTTAATTACACAATGAATAAATCTTTCACCCACACTCACGAATTATCACCCACACGTTGTAATTCACTATGGCCATACAAGTGTCTTACTGATCTTACACAGGCAATGGTTCACTCTGACATCGATCAATCCTGATGGTTAAGGCTTGTTAAAACAGTCTGGGTAAGACGCCACACTCTCTTAACGACGCGGGATCTCCCCCTGGATTCACTCCCCGAGGAGGATGCTGTAGATCACTGTGTCGGAGTCCACTGATAGCCCAGGGCAGCGCATGGCGCTAGGGAGTGGTCCATGCCCAGTGCTCCATCCTCAAGCGACCCAGCGAGCTCGTACGACCTTTATCCCTTACACCATGAATACGTACATCTGAGCGTTGCGAACCTGGAATATTTCGGTGTTTAGCATCGCATTCGCATCACAGTACTGTAATTCTACTGAGTTCGCCAAGAATTTTCTAGTACGCCCTCGTGTATCTTAAACAATAAGGTGAAATTTATTGGACTATTGATACTGGGTACTGTGCAAAGATACCATCTGGAAAAAGTACTCCCCTGAAATATCTTACTCTTTGTAACCAGCTTAGCTGACCAGCATATAGAATAGCTGACCCCTAAAAAAGCTGATAAACTGAAGCAAATGTCAAAATTAACCCAATCCGATCTCAAGACTACCTCATTATCAAGTACGCACCCTCCTCTCCACATGTCCTAGTGGCCCAAGCTTTAGACTGCCTCAGCCAAATGCCAATATTACTTTTCCAGTTTCAATTCTTGCATACAAAACTCTGGTTTATTATTACTAGATAGGAGGAGCCCAGATAGTGCATGCCGAGTAAGAAACATGCAAGCTTTAACTCTCATAGCTTCAGACAAACGACTCATTCCCAAGTCATGCACAACATCTTGTCAATCCCGAGCCATCCTCTACATGTAGTATCTTGGCTCTCCGCCTTTCTTCCACGTGCAAATCCGCAGACGTAGAAGCGTGGACTACTAGCCCGTCATACGCCCATCTGCGCACGTTTCCGCGTAAAATAACTGGGATATCTTTAAGATGCGATCGGTATTCGATATCGTTCAGATTCCATTTGTCAGTCACTTCTGGACACTGCAAACTACCCTTACTTTCCCCTTTTCGCTTTATACGAGCTCACGATGACAGCAGTGACAGTCCGTTATATGCCCATCAGCGTGCCGCCAAGAGAGGCGCTGAGTCGAAGTGGAGCACGATAACTGGCTTCAGACTAAGATGCCTTGCTAAATCGTAATTAGCACAGAGTTCATGCGGGCGAGAGTACAGCAGTCGTGATGCTCAGTTAGTAGCCCGAGCTGCGCCCAATATCACAAAGCCTAGCTGTGTCACCAGCAAGCGATTGCCACCCCCAAGCAACATCTTACTGCGAATGACCCTCGCAAACAACAATGTGTCCAAGCGAAATGACCTTTATCTTAGCTAAAGGCGACCACAAAAAAAGCTTGTAAAACTCCTGAACACACTCTAAGGTCTAAAACGTTAAAGGAAACAAAAGCGAATCTTTATATAGATAATTTGCCTAAAGAACTGATTATGTATGTATATTAATAGGATTTTTATTTATTTTAATGAATTCTTGTTTTACAGATGCCCCATTTGACGGCAGGAAGGCTAATGCCAGGGGACGTGTAGCGCAGCCTAATGTAGCACTCTAGACACAAGTGCATATACAGGCACGTTAACAAGTATCCATAATTAACTTATTACAACAAAAAGACAACAAAGAGAACATGACACTAGTTTATAGAGCTTAATCGAACGAGAAAAGCAAAGACCGGTATAAGGGTAGCTTGAAGCATGGCTGGTACTGCGTAAGAGGCAGCAAGCCTCGTGGACGCCGAACGAAGCGTCGTGAAGACCCTCATTCCTGACCCGCCTGGCTGCCTGTAAAGACTGTTGAACGTAAGTTTTTTTTTTTTTTTTCCTTTCTTATTAGCCTGCGAGAGATGCCTCGAGTAGAGATCTCTATAATTGCAATACCCCAACAAATAATGATGTCTTCTAATACATTTTAAATTGCGAATGCAGGGTATTGAACTGTTATGCACAGGGGTCGCCTAGGATAATTGAACATTTGGGGGGGGGGGGGTGGGGCATAGCTAGCTGATGCGGCAAAGTTATCGCAGAGATTGTACGCTGGACAAAACATCGTTTATAGAGTCAGAGTGCAGAGAAGTTTTAGTTATAGTTCTTGAAACTATGAATTGCCTTTAGTTGGACCATTTCAAATAAAATTTCAAAAAACAACTAAAGATCGTGTTGTCCTTCACAAATAAAACGGATAATCCACCTTAGAAAGATTTGCTTATATTTCAGGTTAAAGCCAAGACGTAAATAGTATGAAGGTTAAACTGTATACCCTGGCCCCCCCCCCCCGAAAAACGCCTCTAGGTACTTGCGGCTTTGCCCCGGACCCCAGCTCTCTACCCGCCCGAAGCGACTCTTTAACAATCTAATTAAATTGCAAACCCACAACTTTCAAAAGATACCACCATATAGCCCCAGTGTATATTGACATAGATCAATTCCACTGCTCATCAGCCTTATAACAGTAATTTGTTTATAGACATTTACCAATACAACGTAAATTGTGATCAATATTTGTAAATGAGATTGCTAAAAGCGCGTAGTATCATAAGTAATGTGCACTTCGTAGGTAAGCGAGCCCTTATATAAATGCATTGATTTGCCCGTTCATCTAGCTTATTCCAAATAACGCTCTTAAATGCGACAACACCAAGGACTCACTCCACACATCTATTGCAAACGCACCGCCCCACATCTTCCTTATCTCTCGTCCACACTACAACCATAGAAACTTGCAGTCGCCACACGCCCTGGGTAGCTAGACTTTGAATCATGAACGTGTCCAAAAGCCGCCTAATTAAGAGTGTTGCTTTTTTTTCTCTTCTTTGGCTGCTAGTTGTCGCGGGGCCCGTGTTCTCTTTCCGAGATAAGTCTTGGCGCAGAGTAGATAATCAGTTTGCTCCATGAGTCCTTCGAAAGAATTTTACAACTTTCAAACATTTTCTTTCGTCTTCATATCATCAACCCCACACCCTCTCCTCTTTCCTTACTATCTGGATCGTTCTCTCGAAATAGAAACACAAGACTCGATTCCCTACTTTCTAAAAATGGAAAGTAAGAGCAATTATCAATATAAAAAGATGAGACTAAGGACTGGCGAGCGAGACGCCCCCAGTCATAGTGGCTTGACGGGTCCAACTGTCTAGCACTAGCTATATGTTTTATAACATACATGAAGCACTGTGTAATGCAATGCCTTCAATGTTGGCCCCCTTAGCACGTACTGCCAGCCAGCCCCACCACCGATCATCCAGACTACGTCTTCATGGTCAATTTTGGGATCATGCAGATCATACAAGAAGTTATGAGCAACCGTCAACCACTATGAATAGGCGATTGCCTTCCCAGTCCTCCATAGAGCGCGGTCAAACCTGTCCATTAGCTGCCTAATACGTACCTGCTAAGAATGTGATGAATGCTTCAATGTTTGGCCATAGCACTCCTGACAGCCTGCTCACCCCCTCATAAGACAGCTCGTACGATGGTTCAAGGGCAGATATGCTAGAGTGGTAATTTCCAAATCCGTACATAAGCCAAGGTACGGCGTCCCGTCAACCACATTATGACTGGCCGTCACTATCCCAGTCATACAGGGTGAAGTCTAAGCTGCCTCTTTTCTATACTCCTAACCTGCGAAGACTGTGATGAATATGCCTATATCTAATGTTGGCCCTCTAGCCACTTGCCAGCTGCTCCACCCCCCATCATCAGTTACAGCTACCCCTCAGGTCAAGGGGAATGCAGCAGTCCCACGCGCTACAAGAAGCGTGAGTCCCGCTAAACCACTATGACATCGTCGTTCCCTCCCGAGTCTCTCAGGGCTGAACTGCCATTCTAGATGCCCCATCTATACCCTACCCCTGGAAGGCCTGATACGCATGTCATGAAATGCCCTTTCAATGTTGGCCCTGCCCACTAACTGCTCAGTCTAAAGCTCTCCAATCCCTTTTATCATTTCCAGTCGATACCGTAGCGCTCAAGGGGATATGCAGAAGTGCCGTACAAGAAGTTGGTCCGTCCCTCAACTCACTATACATGACTGGCATCCTCCCAGTCTCCAGACGGCTCGAACTGACTCTAGCCTGGTCCTACACCCTACATGGTAATTTTTTTGGTTGGGCCGACTGCCTAGAATGACATGCCTTCCAAGCTTAGCGCAGCCACTAACTAGCCAGCCAACTGTCCCCCCCATCATCCAGTTACGTACTGCGTCAAGGGAGATATGCAGCAGTGGTACAAGAAGTTGCAGCTTCCGTCTAACCCACGTAATGACTGGCGACTGCTCATCCCCAGCTCTCCTAGGGATAGAACATGTTCATAGCGGTTGCCCCTACTATTGAATACCCTACTGAAGACTAGCTGATGAATGCTTCAATTGTCTTTAGGCCCTGCACTCTGCCAGCTGCCTCCCCCCATCATCAGTCGTATACCTGGTACAAAGCCGAGGATATGCCAGTCAGCTAGGATACAAGAAAAGCTGTATCAATCCGGCAGGTCCTTCACCAAGACTCAACCACTATGACTGGCCCCGTCCTACTCAGTACTATCCCAAGACGCCGTGAACGTTAGCTGCCCTAACATACCTGGAAGGCTCGTGCAGTGCAATGCCTTCATATGCTTTGCCCGCCCACACTGCCACTCTAGCAGCGTCCCCCTATACATCAGCTCCTTACTAGGAGTCTAAGGGGAATGCAGAGTTGCGCTCCAATGAACGGTGGCTCCCCTGTCCAACCATCTACTAACTGCGCGACTATACTCCCAGTCTCCAGGGCTGAACTGTCTAAGCTGCCAATACACCTACACATGAGAAGGCTGTGATAGCAATGCCCTCCTCAATGTTGGCCCCGGAACTCTGCCAGCTGCTCACCCCATCATCCAATCGTACTGCAGTCAAGGCGCGGAATATGCTAGATGGTACAAGAAGGTGCGTCCCGGTCAACCTACTATGACTGGCGTCCTCACAGTCTCCCCCAGCGAACCTACTCGTGAATGTTAGCCGGTGGTTATGCCCTTCTATACATAAAATAGCAAGCACCATGTGATAGAATGCTTCCAATTTTGCCCTGCACTCTGACCCAGCCCGCAGCCCCCCATCATCAAAGTCACGCTACTGGCATACAAAGGGCGATATGACAGAGTCCAGGTAAAAGAAGTATGGCACCCCTGTCAACTCAGTTATGCACCTGCGGTCAGCCTACCCAGCTCTACCCAAAGCGGGAACTGTTCGTAGCTGCCCTTTTATATACCTCACCTAGCGAAGACACATGATACCCCAATGTGATGAGATGCTTTCAATGTTAGCCCCAGACCACCTGCCACTCTGCAGCTAGTCGCCACTACCGCTATCATACCAGCTTTCGCTAAATGGTCAAGCGCGGATATGCAGAGTACGGGATACAGAGTTACGGCGTTCCCGCCTACAACAGTCATGAATGGACACGCCCTCCCAGTGTATAGTCTACCAGGGTGAAATCTGTCTAAGCTGCACCTTAATTATACCTTACCCGCGAAGGATTTGTGAGAATGCTTCCAATGTTAAGGCCACTAGCACTCTACGCCAGCCTTGTCCCCACATCATACCAGTCCTGCTACTGCCCGTCAAGGCTGGATCAATGCAGAGATGGTACAAGGTTGTACTCGCAATACCAACCAATCATGACTGGCGTCGCCCTCCACATGTCTCCAGGATTGAACTGCTACCTAGCGCAATGCCTATACCACGCTCTTCCCCATACCAATGCCGAAGAGCTTGCTGCAGAAATGCTTCACTGTTGGACCTGCCCACTTTTTCTACCAGCTGCTAACCCCCCCATCATCCAAAGTACCGTACTGCGCGCTCAAGGGGAACATATGCCAGAGTAGGCCTAACAAGAAGTGGTCCGTCTAACCACTCATGAACTGGCCGTGCCTACCAGCCCCTCCAGGCGCTGAAACTGTCTAGCTTGCTCCTATACCTACATGGAAATGGCCAGTGATGAATAGCGTTCAATGTTGCGCCCTGCACTTAATTAGCCCAGCACCGCTGCCCCCCCATCCATTACCCAGTCGTCTACTCGGTCTAATCGGGGATATGCAGCAGTGACGTACAAGAAGTTGCGCCCCGTCAAACTCAACCCTAAATTAAGACATGCGCGTTCCTCGCCCCTAGTCTCCAAGCGGGTGAACCTGTTCTTCCGCGTTAGACAGGCTACATGATTTTGATAACTAACCTGGAAGCTGTGCATGAATGCTTCAATGTTGGCACCTGCACTACTGCCAGCACTTCGCCTTCCCCCATCATCAGGTCGTTACTACGGTCAGGGGATATGCCAGAGTACATGACAAGAAGTTGTGCCCCGACAACCAATATGCACTGGCGTACCCTCCCAGTCTCCAGCGGCTGAACTGCTCTAGACCTGACCTATAACTCTACCGCGAAGAGCCCTCGTGATGAATGCTGTCAATGCTTGGACCTAGCACTCTAGACAGCTAGTCTTCCCTCTTTTTTTTTTATGTATCCCCCCATATCCAGTCGGTAATAGGTGTCAACTGGCCGGATATAGCAGTGAATAAAGCGGACCATAGAGCTTAACATCCCGATAAACAACCACTATGACTAGGCGTACTTCCCGAGTCTATCACCAGGGTGAACTGCTTCTAGCCCAATAACACAATACCTACCCTGGAAGGCAGTGCGAGAATGCTTCAATGCTTAGGCCCCCTGCCACCTCATGCCCCAGCCGTGTCTCCCCTCATCATCCAGTATGCTACTGGTAAAGGGGATATGCAGAGTGGTACAAAAAGGGGGTCCCTTTCAACCAATATGACTGCTTTCCCCCCCAGTCTCAGGGTGAACGTTAGCTGCCTATACCTACCTGGAGGCTGTGATGAATGCTTCAATGTTGGCCCGCCACTCCCCAGCTGCCCCCCCATCATCCAGTGTACTGGTCAAGGGGATAGCAGATTTACAAGAATTTTGGTCCCGTCAACCCATATGGATGGCGTCCTTCCAGTCTCCAGGGTGAACTGCCAGTGCCTTTCACCTCCGGGAAAAGGCTGTGATGAATGTTCAATGTTGGCCCGCAATCTCCAGCTGCCCCCCCCATCATCCAGTCGTACTGGTAAGGGAATGCAGGTGGTACAAGAAGTTGGGTCCCGTCAACCACTATGACTGGCGTCCCCCCAGTTCAGGGTGAACTGTCTAGCTCCTATCCCTACTGGAAGGGATGGATGAAATGCTCAAGTTGGCCCCTGCACTCTGCCAGCTGTCCCCCATCATCCAGTGTTCTGGTAAAGGGGATATGAAGAGTATACAAGAAAGTTTGGTCCGTCAACCCCAATATGACTGGCGTCCCCCCAGTCTCCAGGGGGAATGTCAGGGGGCCCTATAATCCCTGGAAGCTGTGATGAAGCTTAAATTTTGGCCCGCATCTGCCGTGCCCCCCCAACCCCCCGTCGTAGGTAAGGGGATATGCGATTTAAAAGAAGTTTGGCCCGAAACCCACTAGACGGGGCGTCCTCCAGTCTCGGGGGAACTGTCTAGGCCTATCCCTACCTGGAAGCTGTGATGAAGCTTAATGTTGGCCCTCACTCTGCCAGCTGCCCCCCCAATCCAGTCGTACTGGCAAGGGGATAGCAGAGGGGTAAAAGAAGTTGGCCCTCAACACTAGACTGGGTCCTCCCAGTTCCAGGGTGAATGTCTAGCTGACTATCCCTACGGGGAAGGCTGTGAGAATGCTTCAATTTTGGCCCTGCACTCGCCAGCTGTCCCCCCATATCCAGCGTACGGTAAAGGGGATATGCGAGTGGTACAAAAGAATTTGGGCCCTAAACCCACTAGACTGGTCCTCCAGTCCCAGGGTAACTGTTCTAGCTGCCTATACCTACTGAAGACTGTGATGAATGTTACTGTTGGCCCCGCCTCTGCCAGCTGGCCCCCCCATCATCCAGTGTACTGGTCAAGGGGATATGCGATGGTACAAAAAGTGGCCCGTAACCATATGACTGGCGTCTCCTAGCCCCAGGGGAATGTCAGCTGCCTAACCCCTCCCTGGAAGGCTGTGATAAAAGCTTCAATGTTGGCCCTGCACTCGGCCGCTCCCCCCCATCATCCAGTCGAAATGGTCAAGGGGATATGCAGAGGGGTACAAGAAGTTGGCCCCGCAAAACTATGATGGCGTCCCCCCAGTCCCCAGGGTGAATGTTAGCTGCCACACCCTCCCGGGAAAGTGGATGAATGTTTCAATGTTGGCCCTGCACTCTCCCAGCTCCCCCCCCATAAATCGTGTACTGGTCAAGGGGAATGCAGAGTGGTACAAGAAGTGGCCCCCGTCAACCACTATGACGGGCGTCCCCAGTCTCCAGGGTGAAAACCCCCCAGCTGCCTATACCTACCTGGAAGCTGTGATGAATGCTTAAATTTTGGGCCCCCTGCCCTCTGCCAGCTGTCCCCCCATCACCAGTCGTACTGGTCAAGGGGATATGCAGAGGGTACAAGAAGGGGGTCCCCGTAACCACATGACTGGCGTCCCTCCCGTCTCCAGGGTGAACTGTCTAGCTGCCTATACTTCCCCCTGGAAGCTGTGAGGAATGCTCAATGTTGGCCCTGCACTCTGCAGCTTCCCCCCATATCCAGTCTTACTGGTCAAGGGGATATCCCAGAGTCATACAAGAAGTTGGCCCCGTAAACCACTATGATGGCGTCCCCCAGTTCCAGGGTGAACTGTTAGCTGCCTATACCTCCCTGGAAGACTTGATGAATGTTTTAATGGGCCCTGCACTCTCCAGCTGTCCCCCCATCACCAGTGTATGGTAAGGGGATTTTCAGATGGTACAAAAAGGTGGCCCCGTAAACCCAAATATGACTGGCGTCCCCCAGTCTCCAGGGTGAACTGTCTAGTGCCTATACCTCCCGGAAGATGTGTGAATGCTTCAATTTTGGGCCCCTGCACTCTGCCAGCGTCCCCCATCACCCAGCGTACGGTCAAGGGGATATGCAAGTGGTACAAAAAGGGTGGTCCCGTCAACACTATGATGGTCCCCCCAGTTCCAGGGTGAACTGTCTAGCTGCATACCTACCTGGGGCTGTAAAATGAATGCTTAAATGTGGCCCTGCACTCTGCCAGCGGGCCCCCCATCACCCAGTCGTTGGCAAGGGGATATGCAGAGGGTCAAGAAGGGGCCCGTAAACCACTATGACGGGGCCCCCTCCCAGCCCCAGGGTAAACTGTCTAGCTCCTAACCTACCTGGAAGACTGTGATGAATGTTTCAATGTTGGCCCTGCACTCTCCCAGCTGCCCCCATACCCAGTTCGGTA
>JAMZAV010009370.1:0-23067 GCA_024449915.1 Sweltsa coloradensis | reverse complement strand
GGTTAATGTAGAAGGGAACGGGGCTTGTGGTGGGTGGGTTGTTACGGAAGTTATGAGGGGACGTGAAGGGGGGGAAGGTTGTAATTTGTGTTTTGGTGTACGGGTCTTTCGTATGGTTTGATTCTTTGGTTGATGGGCTGAGGGTTGTTGTTTTGTGGTTTCTCGTGGATACGCACATATTCTTGTCTTTCGGACGTTCCCGGCTCGGCCGTCCTCGGAGATTCCGTAGCGATTTCTTTCACACGTTTTTGATCTAATAACAAAATAAAATGTTCTGATTTTTTTTGTCGATGAGTTTGGAAATGTTATGATGTCCTCTCACAAACATCAGCTAGTATGTAGGGGAGTATACTTCCCGAAACTACAGACGAGCTCTGGTAATCTTTGTCGAAGACCATCCCCCTTCCCTTGACGACCTCCCCGACGACGAAGACAATGACAACACGAACCATGACAAAGACGATGACGACCACGACATGAGAACCTCTTTTTCCTGCCCCTACCCGTGGCTGGTTCTGACCAGCAAGGGCCGCTCCTCCCCACATCCCCTAGGCTACAGTGGCGCATTATGACCCAATGGTTGACGCGCTTTTAATCCAAATAAAACTACACAAAACATAAAAATAAAATATGGTAAATTATGATTTATGAAGCTGTCTGGCCGAACTTTTAGTTGCGTATTTTAGAATCATTTTTCCCCACCCTAACTATAAATGGAACTACACAACTAATTGTGATGTTAATATTGGGTTGCCTTACACGGGTTTTGTTGCAAAAGTGCGCCGTCGCCGGTATTGTTTTTGGTTTTGCAGCAACGTCCTCCGTTTCCGCCTTTGTTTCATGATTTTGCTGTATGTTCCGGGACTTCTACCGTACAGTGTTTTATGTAGCCGATATATTGGGCTTTGCACTGCCACATTCTCCCACTTGCAGCGGTAGCGTAGCGCCAGCCCTACCTGTTAGGCAACATGGCCGCTAAGCTAGCCTGACGTACACCTTGCTCATTGTTTACGTTACCATTTGAGTTGTATTGTCGAATGAAAATGACAAACTGTGGTGTTTATGGCTGTAGAAAGAGTGGAGGACATTCCCGAAGTGTCCAAAAATGAAAAGACTGGGAACGCGCAGTCCGCCGAAAAAATTGTAAACCCTCGGCTACAATTGTAGTTTGCTAAGATAATTTTTCTTCCAATGCGTATGTCACGGAAAGTTTTCGTACTGGTGTGTACAACCCTACATAATACTTTAGGCTACACTGCCGGCAAGTGTGCAGGTTATTTCAAACTATAAATTAGAGGTTGGATGTCTGGTCATAGTTGTGCACTCAAAAGCTTGTCCTTTGGAGAGTGACGTGATGGCACGCCAACTGTAGGCCTACCTCTTAGTCTGCCAGTGCCTAAGTTGATAACTCTGGCCTCGACCTAGGAATAATGTTTATCTATGCTAACGGTTAGGTTAGCTGTTAGGTTAGCCGATATGGTCGAGTTCCTAACTTAGGCGTATCTAGGCTAACCGTAGCCGATCATAGGCCTAGTTGTAGCTGAGCATCTTTCAGTCTGCCAAAGTGTTGACAGCTAGGGCATCGATCAAGGGAATGGTTTTTTAATGTATGGTCTATAGTAAGCCTAGGTAGGCCTGCCAGAAACTAGGCCAAAAATTAGCTACGATTAACATACATAAACAATATTTCTTAGGTATCTGTCAACACTTTGGCACACTGAAAGATGCTCAGCTACATCTACAACTAGGTCTAGGCATACGGTCGTCTACGTTTAGCCTATATGTTGGCCTACGTTAAGAACAAGGCCCAGAATCAGTTACCAGTATCTTTACTGAAAATAGGTTCCTGTCAAAATGAGCATAGACAGAGAATTTAAATTAATCACATTGTAGAATACAATACGCCATTACCTACAAAATATAGTATCACTTCAATAGGAACATAAATATTTTAAAGGAATGTTTCAAGTAGGCCTAGATGTTTGGTCTAGGATGGCATTGAATGTTGGGGGCGTATGGCAAACGTGCATATTGCAGATATTTTCCCACGTACAGGTTTTTTGCTTTGTCTGATAATTGACTTACTCCAGACCTGTAACAATGATTTATACAAGTGGGCATCTAGGCCTAGGCCTTTCCTTGCTTTGTGTTGAAGAATAAGAAAGTTTGGTGGAGGCGCCGGGTACAGGCTTAGCTTACCATTTACAAAATGTTGCACTTCACTTTCACTTGCATTCATTAATGGTGGTGGTGTCAGGCAAATGAATTTTTAAACTTTCAGCCCTCTCTCTTTGCAACCGGTCACTAAATACATTCTGTAATATCTTTGTTGTTTGTCAATGCGAACAAAATACCCTTGTGTCAATTGGACATCGTGGTTGGTTTTTATCTTGAGAAGTGACACACGTACAGACGGACGGACAGAAAATTGGTGCAAATAACATGGGAGTTTCACTCACTGAATTGGTGAATAATTTACAATTGAGATATCGTTACTTCTAAAGCTACAAGTGTGGGTAGTCCTATGAATTAGTAATTATACGGTTGATAAAAAAGGAAATTTAGTATTAGTATTAGTAGTTTTAGGGCGCTTTAACAGCTAAGATTATTCGCACCTCCAAGATAAAACAATTTCTATAAGTGAAGTTACCATGTTACTATGTATGGTGTAGGGGGAAGAGGTGACGCGGGGGGACAATTGGAGTGCAGGCCTGTGCTGCTGGTCACAACCAGCCACAAGTGTATGGGGAGGCAGGGGTTCCCCCACGTCGTAATCGTCGTCTTCTATGTCATCATCCGTCCGAGTTGTCATTGTCGTCGCCGTCGGGGAAGTAGTCAAAGGGAAGGGGAAAGTTTCCCGACGACGATCCAGAGCTCGCCATTAGTTTTAGGGAGTATAACTTCCCTACTCACGGGCCAAACCACGAGAAGGTTGCGAGTTGGACTTTGTTTGCCGACGTAGTCTCCACTTGAACGAGAAAAATTTGATTTTAAGCCATCCGCCCAAACGCCAAGCAATAGGCAGCCATTCGAGTAAGACTTCATTACTTACTAGAACTAGGGGGTACTACATATCCCGTCCGATATTGGCGTTAGACCACTTACAGGGATTATGGGAACTACAAGTTATCAGCAACTAGGATGCTCATTGAAAATGCATTTGGCCTTTTAAAGGCACGCTTCCGCCAACTGATGAAAACAGACTTTCATTCTGCCGACACAATTACAAAGTTTATCATGTCATGCTGTGTCTTGCACAACACTACGATGTTGAAGTCAACGATTTAGATAGAGTAGAGTAGAGTAGATCTTTATTCACTTAAGACTAATACATGGTACAAGTATACACCTCTTCGTGAAGAGGGAGTGAATAGTTCCTAAGGCTAAAACATGGTAAAAAATGAATAATAAAATAGAATGCATATTTCATGTGAATCAAGTTATATGTATATTACTAGTATGGTATACTAGTATTGAGAATTGAAGTTGTTTGAATAGATTAATTGAGTATTGAAATGAAAAAATGAAATGAGTAATTGGTTTGATATGATACAATACGATGTTATTTAGGATGAATAATAATATAAAACACTAGCATTTGATATGATATAATGATTATGAAATGGAATTAGTATTGTATTTAATATATACGTGTAGTAGTACGAATCTATAGTAGTAATAGTAGTAGTAGTTCTTTATTCTGTTGTTACAATATTATGGTTACAACAAAAATGGCGAGGTACAATCGATATGGATTGTTCTTCCACCTAACCATTTTACATATTATAAATACAAACAATAATATAATACACAATACAAATAATATTCTAAAATTTAAACATAGAAATGGAAGTTTAAATTTTAAAAGGGAAAAACACAATAGATACCTATTTAGTTAAGTAGATGTGTACTTGATACATTGAAATGACTGTGGGTTTGTGCAGTTATTTGCCAAAAGGAAATGGTATTTACAATCGGGACAGTGTGTGACAATAGACTACCGGTATAGTATGAAGATGTATTTACATGAAAATTCATCTAGATTATAATAAGGGGTTTCTATGAGAAACTGCTTTATTCGTTTTCTTTCGAAGGTTAGGTCTTAATATATCAAGGTTTATTATTTTAGTCGCAAGAGCATTATAAATTCTTCGTCCCATATAGTATATGTTTTTCGAGATGAGTGGTTTTATGGGAGGGATACTGAAGTGAGGTTTTGTGTCTTGTATTATGGTCATGTTGAATTAAGTTTTTGAAGTGTTCCGGGTTGTCAATCACAAAGCAAGCTGCGCTGTGTATGTAGACATTTGTAACTGTTAGTATTTTGAGCTCTTTAAATATATCGCGACAGCTAGCGCGGTGCCCAAGCTTGCCTAATATTCTAATGGCACGTTTCTGCAAAATTAGCACTCGATTAATCAAGTTTTTATACGTTGTTCCCCAAGAAAGTATTCCATAGGATAGAATTGAGTGGAAATTAGCAAAGTAAGCTACTCTAGTTATCTCTGAGCTTGCAAGAGTGGATAACATACGGATAGCATATGTGCTAGAGTTTAGTCGCCTACAAAGCTTATCAATATGTGGTTGCCACGTTAAAGTGTTATCCGTGCATAATCCCAAGAAGTTACATTCACTTACAGTTGTTATTGTGCCCTTTTGAACAGTTAGGTGTGGAATTAACAGTGCTATATTTGATTTTAGTCTGAAATTAAGTAGTTGTGTTTTTTTTATCATTCAGGTGCAATTGATTAGCTGAAAACCATGTGACAATTGCATTTATTATTATTTCTGCACATGCTTTTGTATTTTTAGAATCTGGACATGATATGATTATACTTGTGTCGTCAGCAAATAGAGTTAGGAACAAGAGTGTGAGAGGTGGAAGATTTTCTTGTTCAGCGATTTTGTTGCAGTATGCTGCAAGGTCATTGATGTATATCAGAAAAAAGCAAGGGCCCTAGGACAGAGCCCTGGGGAACTCCAACCTTGTTTGTCTGCCAGGTTGATTTGGTTTGGGTGTTGTTATTGATAACCACAAGTTGCTTTCTGTCCGTCAGGTAAGATTTTAGCCATTGTCCTGCTATTCCTCGAACTCCATAATGGTTAAGTTTTTCTAGGAGTAGATCATGATTTACGCAGTCAAACGCTTTGCTTAGGTCGAAGAAGACACCTAGGGTATTGTGTCCACTGTCAAGGGAAGTGTACACTTTGTCCAGCATTTCGGCTGTAGCTGTTGCAGTTGATCTGTCAGGCATGAAGCCATGTTGAGATGTTGACAGCAAATTGTTTTGCTGAAAAAATTCAAAAAGTGTAGTTGATATTAATTTTTCTAATGCTTTCGAGAATACTGGAAGTATACTAATTGGGCGATAGTTATCTGGTTGATCATGTTTATCTTTTTTATATATTGGGATTATTTTTGCTTCTTTCATCTGCTCAGGGAAAGTACCTGAAGAGAGTGAGCTATTGAAGATGTGCTCAAGCGGAGTTAGAAGAGGGTTAATAGAAGCTTGGATTAGTTTCACTGATAGTTCATTAATATCTTGGGTGGTCTTTGAGCTAAGTTTTAATACAATTAATTTTTTTCATCTTATTGGTTGGTTTTAAGAACATACTATTCAAGTTCCCGACTACGTTAGTTTTCAATAGTGAAATGGGTTTGTGGTATTCCTACGCGATGGGTTTGTGGTTAGATTTACAAGTTTATCCGGTATATTGATAAAATACTTATTCATGGCCTCGGCAATTTCATGTTCAGATGTTACTTTTTTCCCGTCAAATACCATTTGTTGTATTTTGGAAGTAGGCCTACTGATGTCTACGGTTTTGTGGTTTGTGTGGTTTCTTATTACATCCCACATGGCTTTGCTCTTGTTATTGGAATTAGCAACAAACTCGGATACAGACCTCCGTTTTGCTGCCTTCAACACCTTTTTATAAATTTTTTTGTAACTCCTGACATATTCCCTGAATTCGTTTGAGCATGAGTTTGTCTTCGATATTTTTATGAGTTTGCTTAACCTATTACACGAGATTTTGATTCCCTTAGTCCACCAGTTTTTGAATTTGTTACTATTCTTAATTGGAACCTTCCTTGCCGGAAAGGAAGTATCAAAGTGAGACATGAGTACATTTATAAATGCATCGTATTTCCCGTTGGTTGATTTCGCTTCAAGAACTTTTTACCAGTTTTCAGTTTCTAGGAGACTTACAAAAGCAATAAAATTAGTTTCCGAGAGGATTCGCTTCTTACAAGAGTCAGACCTACGGCTGTTGTCTTTTAGCTCTTTCTTTTCATGCATGGGTAAGGTTATAATTTGTCCTTCGTGATCTGAAATGCCACTTGTTAGCAGTGAGGCTTTAAGCGTAGAGTTTGTGTTTATAAATATATTGTCTATGCAAGTGCTACTAGTTGTTGTTATTCTGGTAGGCTCATTTACTGTGGCAGTTATTGATATGAATTTAGAGGTCATAAGGAGGAGAGGGTGAGATGGGTTTTATAAAGTCTATATTGAAGTCGCCTGCAAGAATGATAGTTTTGTGCTCTTGAGCAATTTTTGTGAGTATTGTGTCTGCCCTATTTAGAAACATGTTTATATCAGTATTAGGAGCCCTATATCCGGCGATAATTACTAGTTTTTGCAATTTTAGTTCGATTGCTGAGAATTCGGCACATTTCTCAGTATTACCACTCTGCAAATCATTTCTAGGTCTAAAATTGTTAAGAGCTATGCTACGCTTAATGAATATTGCAGTTCCCCCATGACAAAACTCCTTCCTGCAGAAGCTACTACCTAGAATATAGTCATTTAATTTAAAATGTTGAATTTCATCTTCCTTTAACCAGTGCTCACTGACACATAGAATATCAACTGACTTTGTTTGTAGGATTAATTCTATTTCTCTAAGTTTTATTTCTGATGCTTTGGCAGTTCTGATGGAGAACGGTAATAGACGGTAGGCGCACTATGTCTTTGGCTTGGTTTGGGGACGAGCCCAAAAAGGAATGCACTTATGGTGCAGCTTGGTGCCTCGTATTGGTTGCTTTCGTGTGGGTTTACATGTGGGCGTCTTCTGCCGAGGGGCGTCTGTTCGATTCCCAAGGCTGTTGATGGTCTGGTAGTCTGATTTGGACTGATTAGGGCCAGCGGCAGGGCATGTGTTAGCCGGCGGGTTCACGTTAGGTCTTCTCATACGATCTATATCAGCGGCTGGTTCTGTGTTAGATGGAAGGTTTACTGGGGCGTTGAGCATCCTTATATTATCAACTGGTTGCACAGTAGCCGCCAGGTTTCTCAGGGCACTGGGCCTCGTCAAGTCTGCTGCATCCACTTCGTCCGCGGCAGCAGAGAAGTTTGCTGCAATGTTGGGTATCAGTGACGAATCCATGCGGGCGTGCGCATCTGCAGTTGCCGCCAGATTTTTCAGGACGGTAGGTCTCGCCGTCTGGTCTATATCAGCAGCCGGACTCGTGAGATTTGCCGAAGCATGATTGGGCCTAGCTGTCAAATCTATGGTATCGACCGAGTCCACGGCAGCCATCACGTTTTCTCGAGAGGTGGGCCTCTTCGTTGGGTCCACGTTCAGCGGGTAGAATGGCATCAGAGTAGGAGTTACGTCTTTTCTGTCATAGTTGTTCATAAGGAACATGCTGTCGACTGAGAAGGCATCCAACTCTTTTCTGTTGTTGGCAAGGATTGCCATCTTTATGAGTTCTGCAATTCTCTTTTTCCCCTTGATGTTGAGGTGAAGCCCCTGTTTTGTGTAATGGATTGGATGCGTTTCCTCATTTATGTCAATGAACGTTGCATTCTTGTGTAAATTTACCCATTTCTGTATCGATTCATTTGCTAGAGATATTGCTGTGTTTGTTTTTAGCTCATCTCGCCTCCTTGGGATGGATATGAAGAACACTTGCTTGATAGCGTCTAGCTTCTTTCCTATCTCTGTCAGTGGATTTATTATTCTGTCATTAATGTCCGCTGACGAGGGCAGGCTTCCTTCAGAGTGTTGGCAGACAGACTGCATTAGATGTGGAATGTCATTTGTGCCGCCCATTACGATAGCTGTATCATTTTCTTCACATATCTCGATTGTATCCAATACCCTGGACAGGGCAGCATTTGGTTTGAAGTAGCTTCTTACCTTGAATGATGTTCCCAGGGTTTCTTGGAGGGGTTCTCGGAGTTGCCTACCATGGCTGTCACCAATTAGAACAATGGGTTTGGGATTGGAGGGCATGGGTTTTTTTGGTTCGTTTTGGGGTTTTGGGGATTTCGGCGTTGTCTGTAGACCTACGTTATATTTCTGAGTAGGCCTATTCTTGTCGGAGGGCTGTTGCCGCGTTTGTTCATTGTAGTGCTCTCTTAGTATGTCAAAGCGATTTCTTGTGGATATCGGAGCAACATTGTGATGGATATCATTATCATTAGACCTAGGCCAAGCCGGGGTTTCACTGTCACCTCTGTTGGTTGGTGTTGTACTGGTGGTAGGCCTAGGTCTTGAGTGATGCCTAGGCCTAGGACTGGTCCATTCATAGCTAGATGGATTAGACCAGCTAGGCCTAGGGCCTATGGCCCTAGCATCTTCTTGAGTGTGTATGTTGATGCTAGGCCTAGATTGTTGTGGACCGATTATAAGTTTCAGTCTCCTTACCTCATCTTTAAGCTTATTGATTTCATCACATTTCATCAAGAGCAAGGTCTAGTTTTAGGCCGAGTTCCTTATGGGCTTCTATGCCTATGTGCACTTGATTTGTGTGGTGGGTGTTAGGTGCTGGGGACTTGTTGGGGTTGCCTCTGTAGTACTGTTGCGAGCAAACCACCCCTTTATATGTTCTCGTATCACACAATGAAGTGCTTCCTATTCCTGGCATTTTAATTTTAATTTGAACTTTGAACCAAGTCGAGTCCAAACAGCGTGGTTGGCAAAAGTGTGGTTATGTTGCTTTAGGTTTGGGAGCTTATTATAAAGGGTGGAGGCTAAATATTCCGGGCCTTGAGAGAAAAGAGATAAATTGTGGGCCGGACGGTGAATGTGGAGACTGGCCCTAGTGTTGTGGGAGTGCACAGATGCATTAATAGGAAAGAGGTGACTGTTGGAGCGCACAAACATTGCAGCTGACTGAATAAAGGTGCAAGCTAGTGTGAGAACACCGAGCTTTCTAAAGAGATCTCTACATGACTGACGTCTAGAGACTCCAGCTATAATTCTAATGGCTCTCTTTTGGAGAATGAAAATCCTGCTTGCATGAGGGGACGCTCCCCAAAATAGCAGGCCATATGATATGTGGGAGTTGATGTGTGCAAAATAGACTAGTAAAAGTACATGGGGGTGGACAATTTGTTTCAGCTTTCTAATGATGTAACATCCGGATAGGATTTTGTTGGCTACGTGATCACAGTGGGTGGACCAGTCGAGGTTTTCAGAAAGTATTAGGCCTAGGACGTTCACAGAGTTGGCGCGGGGAATGATATTAGATTCTAGACGTACAAGGGGACTGAAATTAGGAGTGTTATTGGACGTATGAAAGTATAGATACATTGTTTTTAAGCGTGATATGGTCAGCTGGTTGCCGCGGCAATAGGACGACATACGGGTTACTTGTTCGTTCATTAAGGGGGGTAGGTCCACAGCTGGTTTAGTTTTAGGGAGGGTAAGTAGTTGGCTGGAGTCATCAGCATATTGGCTGAGGGTCCCATCTAAGAAATCTGATTGGTCATTAACATAAAGAATGTAAGCAAGTGGGCCCAATATTGAGCCCTGGGGTACACCGCGGCGAATGGGCAGAGGTTTGGAATAAGTTTTATTGATGATTTGACCATTAGTAGTCTTGAGCTCAACTACTTGGGTACGTTCGGACAAAAAGGAAGATAACCAGCTTAGAGCTGTTCCGCGTATACCGAGAGTTTCAAGTTTTGCCAGAAGAATTTTGTGGTCTATTGTATCAAAGGCCTTAGTCATGTCATAAAATAGTCCCACAGCATGATCACCTTTGTCTAAGGCTGAATAAAGGGGGGAGAGAAAGCTGAAAATGGCAGTGGTGGTGGACTTGTTTCTTAAAAACCCATGCTGGCTTGGAGACAGGCAATTATGATAATTTAGAAATGACATTAAGCGTTCCTGCATAGCATATTCAAATATTTTTGAAAATGAAGAGAGAAGTGAAATTGGTCTGTAATTATTCATATCAGATTTTTTGCCTTTACGTTTGTAGATGGGGATGACTTTGGCTATCTTGAGTTTGGAGGGGAAAATACCATCAGAAAATGATTGATTAATAGTGTACGATAAAGGGTAAGAGATAAGATTTGCACACTTCGATAGGAGAGAGCCTGGCACTTCATCCAGCCTACTGGAATGTTTGGTGCTAAGTTTAGTCAATGCTCTAGCTACTTCTGCGGGTGTGGTGGGATGTAAAAAGATTGAGGAGACGGGTTGAGTTTAGTTTGATTTTCGAGGGTAAGGGTAATTGTTGGTGGTATTTGGGTGTCTGCCTGGGGTGTTTGAATTAAGAAAAAAATTGTTAAAGTGCTCACATTGCAGTGATGAGTCAGAAATTACCTTTCCACTTACATTAATCGACAGTTTAAAGTTAAGTATGGGGGCCGTGGTCTGTGACTTAATCATAGACCATGTTGATTTGGCAGTGTTTCTAGAAGAGGAGATAATGGAGTCATTATGATTGAGTTTTGCTTGTCGTATATTTCTAGCATGTTTATTTTTAAGGTTACAATAGAGTTGTTTGCAAATGGGGTCGTGAGGAGACTTTAACTCAAGGTGAAGTGATCTCAGAGCCCGGGCTTCAGATCGGAGTTCCTGTGTAATCCAGGGGTTGGCTTTAGTGTTTTTTATTGGGCGACTAAGTAGGGGGAAAGCAGTGTTAAAATGGTGTAGGAAAGTAGATAGGAAGCACGAAAAAAGTTGGTCCGCATCCCCTGGAACTCTCAGCGACTGCCAAGCTTCCCTACTTAACAGAGTCAGAAAGTAAGAAATGTTGTCCGGACTAAAGGATCGTTTCCTGACACTTATCTTTGGAGCTGCAGGACAAAAATTAGAGGGAGACAGATTAAGAGTAAGTAGATGGTGGTCAGACAAGCCGGGATCGGTTGAGGTCGAGGAGAATAGTGAGGAATGGAAACTATACTATTCATTTTAACTTTACACATTTAGAGAATACAATAAAATTGTAATTAATATGTGTAATTAAGAAAAAGGCCTAGTAGAAACAAGTTTTTTTTTTAAAGCTTGTAGACTTCGACTAAGATAATATATCTACGAAGAATTCTTCGAGCGAGTAGTATGCTTTTTCATTCAGTAATTGTTTTAGTTTAGTGCGGACCCTTACTAAAATTTTAGTAGTCAGAACCTAGTCAATAAACTATGTTTAAGCTACCCTTTGAAACATATCTAAAACATCGTTTAATCTTACAAATACACAGTGCCAATACACAACTAGATTATGTGATGTCTACTAGTTAAATATGTTCAGAAGACTAAATGGCGACTATTTTACGATGTTCCTGCTCTTCATAATAATATCCAAATAGTCGTCAAAAGGTAGTCATTACCTAGTTGAAACATAGTCAAGTACTATAGCTAGAGGCAGTTATTTGTGGAAAAACAAAATTTTGAATATTTGTAACAAACACAACCAATGCAATTTTTGGCTATATCAAAACAAAGATTCATTTTCATTTTTCATCACAAGTATCTGCACTTGGCTACAGCACACTATAAATGCCAGGATTAAGTATGGTATGGGAAATAAATCATTATGAAATTGGTGGTAGCCAGTAAAATTAAGTAATGTATAGGCCTAAGTGATAATTAAAATGCAATTTATTTTAAAATAACATTCAACTTTTTGAGCCCAGTTTTAAAGCAATAGGCCAAAATTTAACAACGGTGCAAGTAAAAGTTCTGAATGCATAAATTTGCACTTTGCACGGTAAATAGGCCTAAGTCTTCGTTTCAACTCGACGCCAATTTGTGGGACCTTGGTGGTTGACTACGGAAGATATCTACTCGAAGAACTGGTAACGCTACTGGTCGGCATCTGAAAAGAAACATTTCATTCAGAGCTAGCCTTAGCAGCATGACAGCTAGGCTGAGGCCTGGACCCCCCTTATTCTGTTTCTCTCACAAAGTCACGATTTGACAGTGAGTTGAATTTCCAGTGAGAAGTGGCAACTGCGATTCTGTTTGGTTATCGATATCGAAACATTGCGATATCACGTTCAAAAAAAGTGACAACTTGTCACCGAAATATTTCTTTGTGAGAAGTCGATACGGCTATGTGATTGGTCAAGGCCGACAAGGGATTGACTCGGATTGGTCCGTGAAATCTCGGGTGAAAACTACTACCGGTATGCTTGTGGCCTTAAAAACTCGACAACAACAACAGTGTCATAACAAACATTTTGCATCTCCAAAAATGTTAAATTCTGAATAACTAGGGCCTACTTTTTCCATTGTAGCTTGAAGGTAGTTTAGGTCTAATTATTTTCCATGCAAGTATTAGGCATATTCCAGTAGGCCTAGTCCTGGGCAGACATCAAAGATCGATTGAAAGCTGCTACACATAAAGGAAGGCAAGATCATGATCAAAAACTGTTCTTACATAGGTATAATACGGAGGTTGGGAACAACTCATTTGTCGGTTCGACAATAAGTTGGAATGACCTAGACAAAAACATATTTAACCCTAAACCCTCAAGTGTTGTCAATTTCAAGGAGAGAATAAATCTTAATAGGTTATGAAAGGATTGTATTAGGTTATGTATTAATTGAAATAGGCTATAAATTAAATAATCTAATTTATACAAATACTGTTATAGGTATAGTATATTTCCTATACTATACTTATATGTTTATAACTAATCCTAGTAATTTGCTTTGTAACAGTAATTATAAGGAATATGCACTGTGAAATATAAAATGTCAATATTCTGTATCCGAGCAGAAGAGCTCAAAACATGAATTAATTAATAAATACAATACAATACAATACAATTGATTAAATTCTGCTAGGCCTAATTGCATTGTTCTACATTTTTCAACCATCATAGTTTACATATTTCCACAAGGCTAGCCTAGGCCCTACTACAATTTTATATTGATTTTTTTAAAACAAAATCTCATAAACAAATTCAAAGTGCAAATCCAAACATAGCTTAACCATAATAAAGCGTAGGCCTACAGTAGCGGTGGCGCTTAGAGAGATAGGTACTTGTACATTCCTACCACAGACTAGGTTATTTGGCGAGTTGGGTTGAGGCATGGTTGAGGAAATCGTAAAAGCTTTGTAATTGGCAATAAGTGCATGTTTTACACTTTTAAAGACTTCTGCCAATGTTTCTTTTATTTAATAAAAAGCAACATAGGCCTGCACCATATGATCATAATTACTATTTATTGTGGTAGCCTATAATACAAATTCGAATTGACAGTTCTAATAGCAGTGGTACCATTTCCTTTCTCGTTACCCTATATTAATCGCTACCGTAACAACATCGTTATATTTTGACAGACTCGGGCAATACGCAAAATTGATGCTAACGTGCCGGCCAGATAGCGATTGATATCTCCATAGGTAACAAACTTATAGAATTGCACTGCTGGGCTGGCCCAATTTCAGTTTTAGGGTTATGTCCAAGTCCAACATGCCTCTTTATGCTACTTATAGGCCCTAGGCTTATGAATTTCTACTCAGCTATATTATTTCCCAAATAATTTAGCCTAACTACTAGTGCAAACACATTTATAGTTTACACATAAAACTTTTGTGTATCCCCTAGGCTAGGCCTAGGCCTACGCTACGCCTACTAGGCCTACGGCCTAGGCTAGGGCCTAGGGCCTAACTCTACGCTCCTCCCCCCCCCCCAACCCCTCCCCCAATAATAGGGTAGGCCTAGGCCTATGCCTAGGCTATAGGCCCTACACTTAGGGTACATCTGTAATCTTTGTAAACTTTGGGCTATACAACATTTTACAGACACTTGCCCGCAATTCTGCATAGGCCTAGGCCCTCAGCCTGGCCGGCTAGGCCCTAGCTTTCTGGCCGGGGCCCCTGTGAGGCTGTGTAATGCCACCACCTAGGCCATAGGGAGTGGTTTTGAGCATAAAACAATGATTTAGCACTTAGTGAACAGTAAAAAATACTTACATATTTGGGCCCAATATGCGTATGGAATACAATGCACAGGTTTTCTCACGAAGAAGTCAGGAACAGCAACAGCAACAAACCATCAACAAACAGTATCCATCTTGGATACTAAACTAGTCAAATGCAGCTTTCATTATATAATTCTATGAAATTCAAATGTGAAATTTCTAATTCAAATTCAAAAAATAAACAGTAAAATTTAAAATCTAAATTATTAACACCATATATTATTATAAAATGTTGAATTAAACTCACAGTTATAGTTTTAGTTAAACTTTTGACTAGTTCACAATACTGATTATTTTGAATAATAATCCCTTCCCTTTGAAGATGTTTTAACGACGTCCTCGGCTATGATTACACTAATATGTTCTGGAGAGATGGATATACTACCGTCAAACTACCTTTTGATGATGTTTTTACTACTTGGTTATATGACTATGTTTCCACGATGTTTCCACGGTGTTTCAATGATGGATATTTTCAACTATTATTTCACTATGTTTTTGCAATGTGCGAGACGATGAATATGCAATGTTTTAGCGATGTTTTGGTAATGTTTTGGGGTAGATACTTTCAACTATTATTTGACTATGTTTTAGCGAATGGCGTGACTATGTTTACACTATGTTTTAGCAATGTTTTGGTAATGTTTTGGGGTAGATTCTTTAGACTACTGTTTGGGAATGTTTTTAATACCATCCAAAACTTAGTCTTCTCATCTTAGACTATGTTTCAGCGCTGTAACAACCTTTTGACAACGTTATGGCACATCTTTGACTGCTTATAATTTTGGTAAGGGGAATGTGTCAGTATTTTTTATGTTGGTCAGATCTGTAGGTAACTTATTAAAAATCTTATAATTTATGTACATTGAGTTGTTTTGTGTAAAATTTGTCTTGTGCTGAGTTACATGTATTTTGTTTATTTGTCGTGTATTGTGGGTATGGATATGGTTGTTGAGAGATGGTGCATTAGAACCGGTTTTTCTTTTTACAAGGGTGGATGCTTCAAGAATGATATAAAAAGTCAAAATTTTATGTTTAATAAAGAATTGATGACACTAAGCTTGAAGTAGTAAATGCCTAGACCGCAAATATTATAATGCGAGTGCGAATTTGGAGGATTTTTTTTTTCGGATAAAAACATCGCAGCAGTATTGTTATGGGGCCAGGAACCATAGATAACTAAGGTATATTTTATATTTATTGAAATTTAATAGCACAATGCCAATGTAGGGCATGTTTGGCCCTCTGTAGCCTATACAAGTAGGACTACAATAATTTAATTTTTTAAATGTCTACGACAAAAAATTTGTTGTGTTCCAAGTTGGCCTACTGAATTAAAGTTTAAAAAATTGAAATGAATACTCGACTCGACACTCGAGTATCCAAAGGAAAACTCGACTCGAATTCAAAACATGTTACTCGCACACCCCTACAATCTCGTACACTTTTGGACAACAACCATTTATAGGCCTATTTATAAAACTAATTGCCTCCATGTTTTCCGCATGTGCAAAAAAAGTAAGGTTCCGACTAGGCTATTTTCAGTTTTAGTTGTTTCTATTTGAGCAAATTTCGATCGGCAAAGAAAGTCAACAGTTTTAGGCATATTATATAGGCCTACATTGCATATATTATATAGGCCTAGATCAAGAATTGGCTTGTCAAACTTTTGGCCGGCCATCTTGAAAAACAACCGAAACCCAAAATAAGCGGGTATATTACAATTAATTGAGTGGTTTTTTAAATTGGATAGATAAAATAAGGCAATAACACGGTAAAAAGTTACGAAATCCCGGGAAAAAATGTGAATGCAAAATAATAATTAAAAATTAAAATCACAGAAAACCGTTGGTGAACTGTAAATTTGCAAAAACTCGTAGGCACCAAATGGAACCCTACAAATTGCATAAACTGTTGATCTAAAGTAAAATTTCACCTAAAAATCAAGGAGGGGGTAAAATTAGATTTGACTTACAACATTTGTGCGAGATGTTTATCACGTTTTGTCAGAGTGTCTACTGTCTACAAGTCTGGAAACGTCAGGAAAAATCTTTATATTTCTGGAATGAGAAAGTCACATGAGTCTCAGAAAAGAAAAATATCACTACGGTATAAGGCCGATGCATTGTAGACGTTAAGACTGTTCCACCCTGTTTTTCCATTTTCTAAAATATGCAACTATGTAAAAATATCGTGAATGAAACTAAAACCTGGCCTATAGAACGCCAAAACATTTTTTTTTTAAATTTTTTGATCGGGCACACGGCATATATTGCATCTTCAAAATAGTTTCAAACTGCAATTGTATCTAGCACATCGTTCAACGTAGATTGTTGTGTTTCTGTGACATTTAAGTTCGACTGTTTTTCTACACTTTAACAAAGAGAAAACATGGGATTTTTCAGAACCGCGTCCCCTGCGAATTTTTCCGTTTCCGGTACAAATTGACAAAAAGTACCGGTTATCTAAAAAATTCGTGGAACATACCAAATTGTAAAATCCCAAATTTTCTCTTTGTTAAAGCGTAGAAAAACAGTCAAATTTAAATGTCACAGAAACACAATCATCTACGTTGAAAAGATGTGGTAGATGCAATTGCACTTTGATACTATTTGTAGATGCAATATTTGCCGGGTGCCCGATCAGAAAAATTTGAAAAAAATTGTTTTGGTGTTCTAATAGTGCCAGGTTTCAATTTCATTCACTACATTTTTTACATAGTTGCATATTTTAGAAAATGGAAAAAACAGGGATGGAACAGCGTTAAATATAATTTTACTAGGTCGCTTTGCGAACGCTTTTTTCCAGTCATGCGTTGATGGATGAGCTTTTATGGTTCATTATTTTTGTCCAATAATTACTGTTTCGTGTCGTCATTGGTGTCATTTTCATTGTCGACATCAACTATGTCTGCTTTCAACAATGCGAGGCGACTGACTGCAAGTCTGAAGGAGACCGAGAACGGACATGCGCCTCGATGTGCCAGATGGAAAAAGGTGCGGGGCGTCGAGGTTTTAATGACCAAACGTTGCCTTAAAACTACGATCTTTATGAGAAATGTTTCTTCGATTGTCCTCAAAGTAAAAATCATAATATATCTTAGTTCAGTGATTTCCAACGTTCTCATAAAGTTTCATAATGATAGGAGTAGGAGTTTGCCTGATCGCAGGCCAAATATCACGAAAATATTGCATAAACAATCGGAAAAGCACAATATTCATGAGAAATATTTCTTCCATTGTACCCAAAATCGTGGCAAGTCAAGAGATTTCAAAGATCCCCTCAAAATTTCATCTAGATCGCATACGCCGTTTGCCTGGTAGCGTGCAAACAAAAAGACCAAAAAAACACCCAACCTATTTTTCTCGGGGTAAGTGAAATTAAGTCTTTGCTTATATAGGCCTATATGCAATTAGGGCCTAATCTAAGTCGAAAAAAACAACGGTTGGGTGCCATGTAACTCCTTTTATTGATTAATATTAGTAAACTTATGTGAATGTAAGTTGTGAAATAAATAATGTATAAAATTTCAACAAATATTATTTCAAGTAGGCCTGGCCTATGATTGTAAAATTGTAATAGTTGATGACATAATTCATAATGAATGCATAAAAATGGTGATATCACCACACTCTAGTCTGTTTTTGAGCTTGCTAGAAATGTGTCATTCCAGTCATTGATTGAGGCAATCTAACAATAATAAAAAACCAAATAAAAAATACAGGGGTTATTAAAATTCAAGTAGATTTAGAAAAAATTGTTCATTAGGCTTCCCTATTGTATGATACTCCAACTGAAGTTGCAATGAAAATCAGTTCTTATAAATAAACTTAATGGCACCACCTTTTTTTGGAAAAAAAAGTAAAATTAAAGTAGGTGTTATATTACCGTGTAGTTCTTGATCAATGCGTCGGTCGGTTGTCCCCACCAATCCATGACGGCCAGAACGGAATGTACGAATATTTCAGCAGGCTCTCGCGTCTTCTGAGCGAGAACTACCATGCGTTTCTGAAGTGCGCGGGTAGCATTCGGAACTTTGTCGGGATCCTTGCGGTCGAGGATGGCAATCTTAGTGTCAAGGTACTTGACAAGTACTGGGATGATATCTGAGTATGAGGCCCGGGCTCTTGTAAACAGGTTGAACCCCATTAGTTCGTAAAAATGGTCTTCCATATACTCCTTCTGTTGTGGACAAAAAGTAGTATTTTAATATGCAATTAAGATAGTAAACAACATAGATATAATTATATACTTGTTTAGAAGCAAATAGGGCCTAAATTGATTTGTAGCAATAAATAATGAGTTAATAAAGTTAAAGTTAAGTTAATTAAATTGTTAATATTTGATTAAGAAAGAAGAAAATGATGCATGAAATTTGATTGAAGGCGTAGGTTTGTGTGATAGACCACCAACTGAAAATCAGTTCTTTTAACTCGGGGGATGGACTCTAAATGCGATTACCTGCTATTTATTTTACCATGCTTTAATGTTCTAATTGAATTTCGACCCATTTGATACTTGATACTAATCATGCATAAACAGCAAGTTCAAGTATTAACAATTAATATACTGTATGCCGGTTACTTACAACAAACAGGAACGGCCACTGACTCCTTATTTCTGACATTTGGCTTATACCGTCGGTGATCGTTACTCGTTGCGAAGCGTAAGTGTCTTGCATAAATGCTTTGATTTTTTTAAAATCACGTTCACGGTGAGACTTCTTGTGTTCAGATTGCAGCCATTTTTTTTTGTCTTCCTGGCTTTCCCATGTTTCGAACTCTGGGAGTTCAGTTGGGAGGTAGTTCTTTGTCCCATATTTATCTTTTTGAGTTTTGCGTTTCTGGACTGGCAGCGTGGTATTTAAATCATCGTCAATGTCTTCTAGTTGCAGCTCGCGCCTTCGACGAGAAGCTGTGTTTAAATTGGAGAACTTATCTTCCAATTTCCTCTTGAGTAGTTCATATCCATTTCCAATTAAAGAATTATCTTCCTGGTAACGATCAGTGAAAGTTGCAGGATATTTAGTTGACATTTCTCTCGCCACGCGAGCAGTAAAGGCGGTCCCCGGATGGTGTGTAAGCTCCCAAACATCATCCGCTATTATTGTGATAATTTTTTAGAGTTCGTGACTAAATAACTTAAGTTTGTTGTTAAATTTTTTTAAAACAGTAGAAGGAAATTTTTCATAGGGGACTTTAAATGTGTGCAAGGCATTTTGTTGGGGCGAAGAAGAAACATGACTCGTGGATGGTGACGGGGTTGATGGGTTCTGAGGAGTTGATTCGTGAAGATTAAGCTGGTGGTGAGACGGTGTCGTTGGTGTTGGTGGTGTTGGTTTAATGAAATGCTTGTCAACTGCTGTCTGGAGTTGTTTTGCTTTTATAAGCTTGATGCAACAGGACATTTCTTCTTTGAAATCGACATGTTGTAGTTCTTCAAAGGTATCCACCCCAAGTTCTTGAAATCTAAGTTTAATTTTCTCCTCATCAAGAATTGGGACAACTGTCCGCATAAATGCTAGAATATCTTCCATCTGTAAAAAAAGAAAAATTATAAGGTACCTAAACATGTCTTGTGGGCTATACTTGCTCCAACAAAAGAATGCAGATGCTTGGAAGTGGTGGGGATAGAATGAATGCGAGGTAAAAGGAATGTAGCCTTTGTGTATGAAAGAGAAATATCTTTTACCAACGCAAGCAAAAATTACCTGTGCTAAATCACAGAGTTCCTCCGTGTGCAAGATCCACGCTGAGCTAGCGTGAATAGAATTGACAAAGTTGTTGGGTTGGGAAAACAATTTCGAACCACCTGCATTCTTTCGTTGGGACCACTATACCTACTGTTTTCACTTTGCATTATCCTACTAATGTGTTACAATAAAGAACTCAAAGCTATGGGTAGGCCTACCGGGTAGGTAAAGCTCAGGGAAAACAATCATGAAAAACTAACCAAGGGCTTTGCAAACCAAGATGTACCTTAAACAAACCAACAGAACTCCCCCCCCCCCCCCCCCCCCCCCCCCCCTCCCAAAAAAAGCATGTGACAACAGAATTTAAAAACAGGCTACATCCTAACAAAATTACATCCTTACTTACTAACTTACTAACTTATTAATATGTGGGGTTTGGGACACTATTTCATTGCAAATAAATTATTGGTGAGTGAGTGTGCACAAACGAAGTCACTGCTTGATCGCGCAAAATTACCGTACCATTCCAGTGTGATTTCAATGCATCTTACATTTCTAACACATTATAAAGGAGGATATCTTGTATTTTAAATGCAGTAAAAAGATACAAAATAAAAATACTTTCAAAATGAGTCTCGGTAGGCATTCCTATTTGAAATTAAAATAAAGCATTTTTGGGTTTATTCAGTCACCTTTAATTATTTTTTCAACTTGTAGGCCTAGGCCTACTTTTAATGAAGAGAGATACGATATAGGAGCACTTAATGTATTTAAAATGGGAATTTTACTTAGATTACTATCCACACAAAACAAAACGACCCACTATACCAACCTCCGGTCAATGGTGGGTCACCATATTATCATGGTGTATAGTGGGTCATGTTGAGACATCTGTGGAAATATTAAATCAGTGTCATGAGACAGGAAAACATAAACATACGCAAAACTGGTTGTGTTGTTAAATCGTTATTAATTAATAGATAATGTGATATGAATTTGTTGATCATTATGTATGAGGTAATATGTTTTTATATTGATCCATTAGTGGTTGGTAGGGCCTATTAGGCCTCCAAATTCTTTGTTTTTATACAAAATGCTGTGCTTGATTCAACGTATCCTCTCAAGTTGTATTAACGATATAATAGGGTATAGCCGTTTGTTGACTTTCTTTCTTGTTAATTATGCCTAGGCCTATATCAATCACTTACCACAATCAACTAGTGAGATGTTTCAATGCAATGGTAGGGAACCCCAGGGTACTGTAGATGTAGTAAGGCTGGTAATCCTGCAGGCTTTTCATAGAATGGCACTGGATATCATCGGTTTCCATAACATCGTACAGTTGCAGGTCATCGATCAATGAACCAATTGTCAATTTACCAATGAAATATATATCCTCATTGTTTCTTAATACAATAGTAATAATTTTCAGCATTTTAAGTGAAGGCCGTGACTTAAGGATAACGAGGGTGTCCTTGGTGTACTTAATCCCACGTATAATGCAAGTAGTCCCTACTAACAGAATGGAGTTTTGAAGCATACGCTGATTAGCAATAACGCTGTTGATTGTTTCACTGAACAGTTCAGGGCAATATTCCATTCCATGGTCCATTACAACTTCAGGTGCTTCAAATAAACCATTTTCAGAGTAAGACGCTTGTAGGTACTGGTGTCGTACAGCCAACGTACCTGTTACATTCTTGGTATTTTTTGATGACCTCTGACACTCTTTAAGAAACTTGTGCTTGGACTCGAACCTCATAGTCCATAACCGGATGAGTGGGCCAAATATTGAGATGAGGCGAGGGTAATGTGTTAGATAATGGTGTTTTGGTCGCAGCACAGTGTTGGGGAACTGAGATTGTCGTAAGTACATATATTCTTCTATAGTATGTGATAACAGAGCAATTAACTCGAGGTTTAATCTCGGTGAGCATATGATTTGTACCATTAGAATCAGATTAAGTAGCATTTGCCAAACGGGATCCATTCTGTCTTGAATTTTGTGACCGATGAACAAGGGCAACATCCTGATGAGTGTCCATGTTTGGACAGCATGTCCACCAAGTTTTACCGCGTTTGAAACTGTGCACGGTTTGTCATTAGAGTCTAATCCAAGGAACTTAGCCTTCCCAATACGCCTGTTGAGGTAATCTATACTGAACCAGTTCTTATCCTGAAAGTACTGGAGTGCCAGTGGGATATCGTATTGTGCTATTCCCTCGAATAAGTCATGTCCAATACAGGGAGGCATTCCGTCAATTACATGGAACAGTGAAAGTGAATTCATTATGGAGTCGAATTTAATTCCTTCGCAGCTGTCCAGATCTTCGTTTTGCTGCAGAGTTGTTATTGCTCTTCTGTAGCTTTCTGGAGTTCTAAGAAGGCCACACTTGTTCCCAGCTCGGAAATCTTCTCTTGTGAGTGTACACACCCGGCAAAAGTAATGTGCCCTACTGAAATTTTCCATGAACCCCCCTAGCATGTGGTTTCCAAGATTGTCGCCAATAACAAATGCCACAGCACCCCGAATGTATCTATCTTGAACTTTGATTCCTATAGTTTCAATAGTTTTAAGGTCATCAACCATTCTTTCAAAAACCTTGCTTAAATGGAAGTATTTCACATCTGTTGACCGGCATATAGCTATAAGTTGAATGGCATCTACTTTTGACCGGTTTATCTACATCTACGGATTATCTACATCCGACTGCACCTCCTCTCTGTCTCGCTCCGCACCAACTGGATTATCTACATCTGACTGCACCTCCTCTCTGTCTCGCTCCGCACCAACTGGATTATCTACATACGACTGCACCTCCTCTCTGTCTCGCTCCGCACCAACTGGATTATCTACATCCGACTGCACCTCCTCTCTGTCTCGCTCCGCACCAACTGGATTATCTACATACGACTGCACCTCCTCTCTGTCTCGCTCCGCACCAACTGGATTATCTACATCCGACTGCACCTCCTCTCTGTCTCGCTCCGCACCAACTGGATTATCTACATCCGACTGCATGCGACGCATTTATGCCGGTGCTCAGGTATATGGGGTGGTAGAGTGGGGCGTGGGGAGTTGGGGTTACAATCGTCAATACTACTCTTAATAATTAGATAGGGCGCCACTTTGTTTTGTCACTCGTCCCCGTCTGCAGGCGTTATCAAACAAAGAAATATAAGGGGCCAATGTGGGAAAA
>JAMZAV010009369.1:0-25824 GCA_024449915.1 Sweltsa coloradensis | reverse complement strand
CAAAGCAAAACTGACTGAAAAACAGGAAAGCTCTTGTTCGTAAAAAGAGTTACCTTTTTGTGAGAGTGTATAAGTTTATGGAACACAACGTAAATACCACACCGGGTCGACTCAGACAACCCGACCACAACGAAGGTGCTTGCGACGAGTTACATGTTTTTGGCCAAGTGAGATCCATCACGACACACTTGTGGGCCAGAAAGGTCTAAAAATGCGGGTATTGTAAAGGGCCATAAACAGGGTATAGCGAGGGACTGACGAGCCAGCCTCAGGCTTGAGACTCGGGAAGCAGTCATAACAACAAACAACCTTAGAGGCGACGACCTTGAGTGAAATTCGGGAGAAGGTTGATGACAATAACAATAGACAAAATACTCAAGCTACAGCCAAATAATTTCACTCCATTTGATCAGGAAATCATTCTCGCCGGGACTCGGATGCAGCAGAGAGCAGAGAGACGCAGGAGGAGCCACACACGGGCTTTCAAGCTCATCTCGTTTACACCGGGCGACAAGGTCCTGCTCAAGACGGCTGCATATCCAACGCCTTAAGGTCATTAAGAAGTTCTACCTGTTGTACGAGGGCCCATTTGATAGAGGGAAGGTTATTGGTCTCAATGCGTATCGGTTGATCAAATCATCAACAAATCTCCGGCCATACAACAAGTCAGGTAATTAGATGAAAGTACAAAATACCTGTGTTTTGACTTTCGTCTAGGGGGGGCAGGTTGTAGTGGTTCAAGCTCCCACTCGACTGCCCGGACTCTTCAGTTTACTACGAAGGCTACGTCGAGAAAGCCCAGGGGTATGGGTACTATTAGTTTATTACTTATGGCCATAAGTTAGGGTTTCTATTATTTTATTTAATCATTCCTGTATGAACATTGTATTTCAATTAAGATTACATTTTTAGCTAAATCTACATATTATTACAGTGTTGTATTGTGGATCTAGCCTTGTTACCCTCGAACCAGGTAGGGACCGCCTTCCTGGTCACTTCTTCCCTCCTCTTAGAAGGCACAACACCTTTAGATTAGGTTATTAGTAATCAATTATTATTAATTCGCCTACGTCGAGAGGAAGGAGTGGACGAGCGAGCACAAGTATTGTACCGTGTGTAAGTTGCAGAAGAAATATAAAAATAAAAGCCTAAAGTGCTACGTATGTAAAGCTTTTTTTCATCGAATGTGTATAAATATGAGCAATGAGACATTCGATTCCTGGCTTGGACGATGGAATGAAATAAGTGTATAGACAATTGGAATACCAGCAAGTGTCTTCAATGGGGTGTTCAAGATGTCTATGAACTGAAAAATAGAACAAGAAGAGTTTCGCCGAGATGGTTTTGTATTAATTGTTTTATTTCCCCCTCTAAGTGTACACGATCTTTTTTATCATGATGTCGACGAAGAGTCTCAAAGTAATGGTGATGTTGCTAAAGGTTTACCAGTATGCAAAAAGGAATGAAGCTTGGACATCTTAATATACGAAAGTTGGAAAAGTATATAGATCAGTTGAGGGTTATTCTTGACACGTACAATTTTGATATATTTGCTTGCTGTGAAACATATCTAGATGAATCTGTTCTAGGTGGTTTTAGTACTGTTGACAATTATAAAATGCTAAGATTTGATCGTGAAAGGGTAGGGGGAGGGTTAGTTATTTATATTGCTGAGAAGTTCATGTCAAGTGTAGTTGAGTGTAAAGTTAAATTTCCTATGGATGTTGAGTTGCAGTCAGTTAAATTCTGGCTTCCACAATGTAAAACCAATGATTTTTACAGCGGGTTTATAAAGCTCCATACGTAAAGTTAGAAGAATTTTCAGATTGTTTGATAGTTTAGTAAATAATTTAAAATTGGAAGCTAATGAATTATTTTTTTTTATGTGATTTCAACATTGATTTGAGTAAGAAGACATTACCAGTAAATCATTTCAAAATTCTCACTAGATCACATGGATTGGCGCAATTGATAAAATCTGTTACTAGGGTTTATAATAGGTCAGCTACTTTAATTGATCATGTTTATGTAAATCACAATGAAAATATTATTCAGTCAGGTCTTATAAGTGTAGGATTAAGTGATCATGAAATAATTTATTGTGTTCGTAAGATTAATAAGCAAAGTTTCTTCCTAAATTTGTAAATACTAGAAATTATAAGAATGTTGTTTGGGAAAAGCAGGTAATGAAGATTATCAATTTGGTCCCATTGACCCAAATTGGTATGGCGGTAAGTCAGAGGATAAATTAGAAATGTTTGTTAAAGTAACTGTGGAAATTTCTAAATGAGCAAGCACCCCCCTTGAAATTAAGAGTTAAAGGAAAACCAGCCTCGGGTTTAAACAGCAGATATTAAAAAAATCCATGCATAGGAGAAAACCATTTGCGCAAAAAATTCAGAATTTTTAGAAAGGCCATCAACGTGGGAGGAATACAAGAAAGTTAGAAATAAGGTAAATAATCAGATTCGTTTTTCTAAGCGTGAGCATTTTAAGTCTTCTTTTGATAATGATATTTCTTCAAATCTTTATGGTCAGTTTATAATAAGTTGACAGGTAACAAAGTGAAAAAAGAGTTGTAGCATAGCCTCATTGACAGAAAATGGGGTATCCTACACGTTAATCCTGACATTTGCTGTTTATTACAGAAAAGTTTTGTTTTTGAACGATGTAGTTATTCCAGTGAAATTGGTAAGTTTAAAGATTTAAATAGAA
This sequence comes from Sweltsa coloradensis, assembly GCA_024449915.1. Lineage (NCBI taxonomy): Eukaryota > Metazoa > Arthropoda > Insecta > Plecoptera > Chloroperlidae > Sweltsa > Sweltsa coloradensis. The sequence continues at coordinate 23,109 of JAMZAV010009369.1, read as the reverse complement.
AAGAAGCAGAGTCCCCCGCATGTAAAGGCAACTAATGAAGAAGTCATTTCAGCAATTAAACGCCTTAAAAATTAAAAGCTCGAAAACACTTCAAAGATTCCATGCGAAGTATTCAAAAATGCGCATCAATAGCCCGGATTATTGGCGTATCTAATTTCCCATTTCTTTTTTGTAGGTGTTTTTCCCAACACAGCTAAAATTTGGGAAAGGGGAAAACACCTATTTATAAGGGTAAAGGTAAAAAGAGTGATAGGAATTCTTATCGACCTATATCAACTCTTCCAATTGTAGGGAAAATTATTGAAAATATTTTGCACATGAGGTTATTACATAAGTGGATGCATCTGAAGGTTTAAGTGAAAACCAGCATGGTTTTAGGAAAGGTAGATCAACGCAAAGTGCCCTTCTAGCATTTAAGATTTTATCTATAAAGGGATTGACAAGCGGATGGTAAGGTTGGAGCTGTTTTTGTTGATCTTAGGAAAGCATTTGATTCAGTACCTTTTTACCTCTTTTAATAAAACTAAAAACCAGGTAAAACATAAGTCCTTATTTGGTTATCAATATTGGCGGATTACTTTTAAAAAAAAAATGTTTATCAATCTTGCAAAATATAGTTCAAATTATTCAATATATTTTGTGGAGTACCAAAAGATCAATATTAGGACCCCTTTATTTCTTCTTTACATAGTGATATATCTACTATAATGGGAGGAATCAATTATATTTTATATGCTGATGACTTGGTCTTTTATTAGAAGGTGTGGTGTTGAAGAGATCGTAAGACGTCTTCAAGAAGTTTTAAAGAGGTGGATGATTGGTTTAAAACTCAGGAACTTGATATTAATTATAGTAAAACAAATTTTATGATTTTTTATAAGGCTAATGATAGAAGCATGAACTTGACGTTGAATTGTAATGGTAAGCTAATTTCTATAGTATATGAATTTTAAAATATCTTGGAGTTTTCTAAGATTGAAATTTAAATTTTTTAAGAACATTATGAATATGTATGTAATAAAGTATCATCAGCAATAGGAATTATAAGTAGAATGAAGAGGTTTGTAACAGAAAAAATGTTGAGGTTACTTGTAGATTCTTATTGACTCTATTATTGATTATTGTTTAGTGGTTTGGGCAGTAAGCCCTTTCCCTACCGAATATGTTGTACTTCAGAAAGAGAATTGCCCATCTGTTTGATTCAATTCCTATGAGCCAAGATTTACAATCTGATTGCTTCACGATTGAGGAAAAAAATTGAAATATAGCGTACTGGTAAATACATACAAAATATGAAAGGTATGTATTCAGGTATTTTACCCGATATTTTTCAATTTGTTGATCGTGATAGAAATTCTATTCTAATGAACTCTTTGAAAGTTCCTAAATTAATTTCTGAATCATTAAGAAAGTCATTCTTGTACAGAGGAGTATCCTTTTGGAATTCAATTTCTTATGATATTAGAAGCCAGTTTACTGAGCTAGGAATTGTACAATTTAAAAGTAAAATTGAAGCAATGATAATGAATCGAAGAATAAAGAAGAATTGTTTTTTAACTTTTTATTTGTGGGGCATTGTCTCTGTGGTTTATGTAATGTTAATTTATCGTCATATGTTCATATTTATGATTTTGCTGTTCTTTTTTGTTTGTTCATTTTGCTTTGATTTTGATGATTCAATGTATTTTCAATTGATATTTTTTTGCCTAGATTGTCTGGTTGCCCCCACTGGTGAACTTGCAACTTGAGTTAGTGTTGTATGCTCCCGCTTCCCGGAAGCGCTCTCTTACTTGACTAGATACTATGTTGCTAACTGGGCTAGTTTAGTAGTTTGATGTCGACCATATGTCCGGTTCTGAATAAAACTGACGTAATGACAGAAAGAGTTGGCTAAACAGTGTCCAGTGATTACTTAGTATGTACTCCCGGTAGAACACCTCGTCCCTGGGCTACTACATTGGCGACGGAGGGTAAAATTAATACATTCGACATTTTGAAAAGAAGGTAGGAAGGTAGTTATATTAAAAGTTTGCATAGGCCTAGACCACCCGGAATTGTTCAATCATGTCCGGTGAAAACGGCGTGCAGCCTTTCGACTGCTCAGGTGAAACCCGACAAAGGTGGGACAACGCTGGACGCGTTGGCTCAGGGGGGATTGAATATTATGCAGAAAGTGCTAATATTAAAGACCCTCAAAGAAAGAAGGCAACATTGTTGCATAAAACAGGTCTGGATGTACAGGACGGTATCACAGTCTGCCAGCGGCAGGGGCAGTTGGAGGTTCCAATGTTTATTTGGACGCTGTCGCAGCGTTTACTGTGAAGTTCACACCTAGGAGTAAACAATTCCTTATGAAAGAATCAAGTTCCGTGCACTTAGCCAACAAAGGGTGAGTCTATTGATAAGTTTGAAGTTAGGTTAAAGGGGCCCAGGCTCTTCACTGTGGGTTCGACACACTCATAGATGAACACCTGCGTGACCAAATATTGGACAAAGTTTTTTCTAAGCAACTCAAGAGAAAAACTTATTTGAAATAGGTCCAGATATGACCCTACAGTCTGTGTTGGACACATCTCGATCTTTGGGGGGGACGCCAACCCAGCGCGAGCTAGGGCTGGAGCAGGGAAGCTCGGCCCCAGGGCTAGGTCTGCCTGACAAGCAAGCTGTAGTGAACCCAAAGGGAAGCCTAGGCCTAGATAGGTCAAAGAAAATAAAATGCTTTGGGATGTGGCTATGTGGGGGGCACATGAAAGGTAGGGGATGGGTGTCCAGCAAAAAAACAAAAAAATGCCATCTGTGTCATCAGATTGGGCCCCTTTGGGGCTTGCTGTAGGAAGAAAAAATAAACAAAAAGGGGAACGCACTAAAGGAAACACAGGGAAAAAAGAGAAAAGCGAGGTTAGACAAGTTAATGTCGATTCAAATACAGACGACGAGTCGGAAGATCGCCGCGAGTATGCTTTCGGAGTGACCAGTGTTAGCCAGCTGAACGGGTTTTTTTGACCTATTGAAAGTCAAGGTGGGTGGAATTGGTTTGGAGGTTATGGTTGACTCAGGAGCTACATGTAATGTAGTAGATGAAGAAACGTGGACTCGCCCTTTAAAAGGGAAAAAAAAGTTGACTGCTGCTCTTCATTATCTAGTAAGGGACTCTTTCCATATGGAAGTAAAACCCCCCTGACTGTCCTGGGTAAATTCCAAGCAGATGTAGAGGTAAGACCCGGTCCCAAGGTAAGCGCTTTGTTCTAAAGTAATTTAAAGGCAAGGGGTGCCACTTCTTGGGAAAGAGACTGCAATAAAACTAGGAGTTTTGAAGATAGGCCTGCAAGTGAATCAGATCGAAAGGCCTAATAAGCCTAAGCCTGTATTTGGGAAAGTTGAAAGATTTTCAAATGAAACTTCCCATTAACCATTTATGTGAACCAGTGTACCAACCATTGAGAAGAGTTCCTGTGCCCCTTCAAAGAATACTAGAAATAAACTTCAAAAGTTGGAAGACCCAAAATATCATTGAGAAAATTGATGGCCCCTCGCAGTGGTCCTCGCAGCTCGGGTCGTCCCTAAGGATAATGGAGGAAAGTCAGGATTTGCGTTGACATGCATCAGGCAAAAACTGCGGTGGAAAGAGAGAAACATCACATACCAAGTTTTGAAAGAGTACTCCCTGATCTAAGGGACAGTAAATTCTGTAGTAAACTTTATATTGACAGCGCTTTTCACCAAATCGAATTGAAACCCAGAATCAATAAGAGAGATAACAACCTGTGAACATTTTCATATGTCCTGTATGGAAGAGATACTTTCGACCTGATCACTGACAATAAGCCATTGAATGCATATTGTCACCGAAAGGTAACCATTGCTAGGATAGAGCGATGGATGTTAAGATTTCAATCCTATAACTATCACATTGTACACGCCCTGGAAAGTCTAATATTGCTGACCCATTATCTAGCTGTTGGATCCGGGAAAAAGTAAGACAACTTTTGATGCTGAAGGTGAGAAATGTCTTCCAAAACATAGTTCAGTCATCAACACCATAGCACTAAGATTGGAGGATATCGAAGATGCTTTTTTTTGAAACTGATATGGAGCTTCAGTCTGTATCTCGTAGTCTCGAATCAGGTTCTTGGAGTGATGACTCGAGCAAAAACCCTTTCATGCATTTGCCACTGAACTGAGCAAGGTAGGAAATATCATCTTGCTGGAAATCGTTTGATAATGCCAGTTGCTCCAGGCAGCAAACCATGGAGTTGGCCCACGAGGGTCATCCGGGAATGTCGTAATGAAGCCCAAAAATTACGATCTAAGGTATGGTGGCCGGGGATTGATAGGGCATGTGAGACATTTGTCAAGACTTGTCATGGTTGCCAGCTTGTCACTGCACCTGATGTTCCGGAGCCTATTCGTACAACATCACTGCCAAGCCGCCCTTGGCAAGACATAGCTGTAGATTTTTTAGGACCCCTACCATCAGGACATTACTTACTAGTCCTATTGACTACTACAGTAGATTCTTTGAAGTGGACATCATGAAGTCCCCTTACCCCTGAGAAAACAATCGAGAAACTTAACCGATTTTTGCTAGGTTTGGTTTACCTTTATCTATTAGGTCAGATAAGGACCCCAAAATTTTCAGTGAAGAGTTCAAGAAATACTGCGGAGAAAATAATATGATCTACGTTTCACAACACCGTTGTGGCCGCAGGCTAACGGGGAGGTGAGCGCCAAAATCGTTCTTTGTTAAAACGTCTGCGTATTGCACAAGCAACAGGACAGATTGAAAGAAATCCTACTTCAGTATCTAATTTATACGTAATACTTCGCATTTTTACTACAGGCGTAAGCCCTGCCGAACTTCTTTACCGTAGGAAAATCCGAGACCCAAATTACCAACTTGGGAGGCAAAAACAGTGGATGATGGTGAAATAGAGACCTGGACCTTGAATGGAAATGGAAAGGGAAGGAATATGCAGATAAATCACAACGCGCTAAGGAAAGTGTGATAGTGGAAGGAGATTATGTTTTGATGAAGCAAAACAAAACTAACAAACTAACTCTCCCTACTGTCCCACCCCTACCCAAGTAGTGTCAAAGAACGGGAACAGTATTACCGTTCAAACTCCTGACCGTGCCCGCTATACCCGAAACTCTACCCATTTTAAGAGGTTCCATACCAGAGATTCCCACTCTGGTTCCCTACCTGAAATTCCTTCTGAGCCTAATAACAAGGCTCTACAAAATGGAGATGAGCAGAACCATGGGACGCCCGGAGGTCGTTCGAGCTGACGTTCCGGCCCAGAGCCCAAGATCACCGGTCCAGGTGAACCCAGGCCGCAGAGGGAACGGAGATTGCCTATACGTTACCAAGATAAGCAAAGACCCAAATTTTTATACTCTGTGGTTTCATTTTGATTACATTTAAGAACTTGATTGACATTCTTCATAAATTCATTATGTACTAGTTATTCTATTTTCAACTATATATTTGATATTCTTATTTGTATTACTATTTTAATTGTTGTAAAGAGGGAATGTTGTATGCTCCCGCTTCCCGGAAGCGCTCTCTTACTTGACTAGATACTAGTGTTGCTAACTGACTAGTGTAGTAGTTTGATGTCGACCATATGTCCGGTTCTGAATAAAACTGACGTAATGACAGACGAGTTGGCTAAACAGTGTACAGTGATTAATTAGTATGTAATCCAGGTAGAACACCTCGTCCCTGGGATACTACAGTTAGGTGTCCTGTATCATTGCTGTGATCAGTTTTTGTCTTGAACAATTTTAAATAATTATTTATCTGATATAATTATATATTAGAGTCAAGATCTTTTGCACTAAATTGTTATCAAGATTTGAACTCAAGAATGATGGTTGAACACAAGAATGAAGTTTCGCGTTCGGTGGTTTCTTCCGCGAAAGATTGATTACTCCCTGATTTGCTGTTCCTGATTTATGGCAAACCTCATATTCGGTTGAGTGGGATCGTCTAATAAATCAGTTTTATTCTTTTCGTTTTTCTTTTTTAATGTTTTTTTTTCTTCAAATTTCTTTTCTTTCTTTTTTTTTCCTTTCCTTTTTTCTTTTTTCTTTTCTTTTCTTTTCATTCCCCACCCCCTTTTTTATATTCGATTCATTCATAAATTGCATTTAATATCCTTTTTATTTGTTATTAAATTTGTTGAGTATTTAATGCATTGTTGTAATATTACTATTTCAAATATTTACTTAAATGTAGTTCATTGTTGTTTCTGCATCTTTGTAATTAGATTTATTTAGTTGTCCTCCTTTGTAAATCAGTTTTTATAACTGAATAGGATAGACGTTAAATAAATAAATAAATAAATAAATAAATAAATAAATAAAAAAAATAAATGGAGTAGTAGACAGTGAAGAGAGGGTGTGAGGACATACACTTTTTACAAGTAGGGAGACAGGAACAGCTGGAGTTGCAGGCTTGTTAAAATTACTATAAAAATATTCATTGAATAATTCAGGCCTAGCATTGTCCATTGCACTATCACCATTCAATGACACTTCTCTAGGAATTCGTTCGGATTTACGCCTTGAATTAATAAGCGTCCAAAATCTCTTTGGGTTCTGTGACACATTTGAGGAAATGTTTGCCATGTGATCTTTGTAGTCCCTCCTGAGGAGTGCCTTTGATAGACGCCGCAAATCCTCAAATGTGGTACGCGTATTCATACTCGGAGACTCTTTCCACAACTTCCACGCATTATTCTTGTTTTTTAAAGTCAACATAGTATCATGCTTATACCATTGTGAAAACTTCGTTGACTTTGGTTTACGATGAGGAACATTCTCATTGATTACGCCGGCTGTCCAGTTACTGAACGTATTTACTGCATCATCAACATCGCCCGTGGGCAACTGATCCCATGGAAGCGACGACAGACCATCGTTTACTTCTCCCCAACTGGTTCTGTGCCATTGTGGTATATTACGCTGATGTTGCACTTGAGGCCGCATCACCCTAGTTGGCAGGATTACCTCAACATCAAGTGAGCTATGGTCCTAAGAGAAGAAATCCTTCCCTAAAGTCACAATGACTGTTGGAAGATTAGTTAAAACATAATCCAATGAAGCAAGCTCGCGTGTGAAATGCATGTTGTGCTGTGCTAGGCCAAGCCCGTGTATAAAGTGATCCATGAACCAAACATCCATATTACTTTTGCAATCACTGGTTATTGAAGAAGTCCATCTAGCCGACAAGTTAAAATCTCCAAGAAGCCCAACATGACCAAGAGGCAGAACACGAAGCATGAATTGAAAGAATTCCTCAAGATCACTTTCCTTGTTACCTGGAGGCCTATAATAGCAGCCTACTAGAAGTTTAATTTTTGGAATCGTTATTTCAACCCATATTAACTCACAGTTAGTTTCCAAGTCATATCGTCTCTTAGCAGGCCAGGATGCATTGACTCCAATGAGAACTCCTCCTCCACGTTTGTTATTTGCTCTGGTCACGCCGAAATATTGTGAACGATTTTGACAAGGGAATTTCTGCATCTTGAACCGTGTTAAAAAGCCATGTCTCACTCAGTGCTACAACATCAGTATCACTCAATTCTGGTAAATGTATGTCGCACTCTGCAAATTTATTTTTTATACTTCGTACATTTTGATGATAAAATGAAAGTTTTTTGTTGGCTGGATTCATTTGTTTGTTATACTTTGTTTATTTGTTGTTACACTGAAACGGATAACTTGAATTTCTGTCATTATAATGTGCATTGGAAAATTTCATTTGTAGAAAAACAAATGTAAACATTACAATAAAAAGTAAAAACCTCAACCACCCAGCCACACGGCACATTGCAGACACCATCCTTGAATTGATGACTTTCAGAATGCTTGAATTATGACTTGAAGGGTGTCATTTCTTCATGCAAAGAGCTTAGTATGCAAGAAAACTATACACATATTGGCCACCATGGTTACAAACAAATGTCATACCAAACAAAATTTGAAGCCAATTTTCAAAATTTAAAAACTTAAATCTTGTCCATACAAATGGAAACTTACACACTAACACTGGTGCTGCTGTATCTTTCTTAAATGATTGCACTGATATGAAATACAAATACACACTCACTGTAAAACAGGAGGAAAACAATTTTTTGTCCAGAGCTAACTTGCTTTGTGACTTGTACATGGTCACTGCCTTGAATTCACTATTATCTGAATCACTTGTTAGGTCTGCCTGTGCAATGTGTCTACTAGTCCCAATATATATCTCACTCACTGACTCTACCTCTATTAATAGCTCGGGGGTATCCCTAATATTTAACTATGACTTAAAGTAAAAACACTGTAACATAGTTTTATCTCCTCTTTCATTCATCTCATCACTGAATTCCAGGATTTAATACTTGATTACTACCCGGCAAGACTCCACCATGTGTAACGGTCCTGACTGGGGACGACACGGTAGTGTCTTCCCAAGTCATTAGCCGGTTACTTACGCCTCCACCAAAACTGTTTTGTTAGGATTAGTCTAGTCCTGATGATAGATTACTGCATGACTTTGAGAGGTAACTGTCTCGTTTTAATTAGAGGTATGAAACCTCTGGTGGATCAGCGAGTATGATGACTGAAGGAAGAGGACAATAACACTGAAGTTAATTACATTTGTAATATTTAATGAATAAGACACTCATGGTTGTACACGTTTAGAGCCTGGTTTGGTTATTTAGTATAGGTCGGCCTGAAGGACCTAGGTTTAGTTTATAACCTCTGAATAAGTTACTAAAATTCCCTGACGTCCTGGGAATACTCCCGGATGATGTCCAAAGTACATAACAATTGATTAACAATACATGGTAAAACGGTTTGCATTACAATATTTATTATTTGAAGTACAATTCATAATAAAAACCTAGTATTGAGTCGGGTCTAGTATTTACGTAATGGTAGATTGGGTTATCATCATGATAATGTCTCTTACATCCAGGAAACACAGCTAATCCAAATAGCCTGATAATACACGATGATAATAATAAAGTAATAAGTTTCTCTAAAGCTAAGAATGTTTGTAAGAGACTAATTCATTATCTTCCTTATGAACATTCTCCTAGCTTCCTACAATACATACAAATGCTAACTGCCAAGTTACATGTTAATGGTTCCACTCACCAGTGACTGCCTTGGGTCTCCTTGAGACCCAAGGGTCCGAGGCACGGAAAAGTACACACTCGAGTCCTGATACGAGAAGAGGATCTGTAGATCTGATAACGACTTGAGGAGCAAACCCTACTTATATACCCTCCCTGCTAGTGACAGGAAACGCGATGACGCTAGGGGCTCGGCTACCACATTTGGTCATAGCTTTTGGAGTGATCTCATAGGACCGAGTATTGCACATGCGCTCGATCTCAGTAATTGACACTTTTAATGTGTCAAATTTATGGATCCTCCTGACCCACAGGTCGCCCACACTCGACACTTGGTCGGCGAAATCAAAGTGATTTCGCCAATTAGAGGGCGGCACATGAATTTATCAAATACAATCCACGGCGCCGTCGTGTCGAGGTGTTATACTTCTGGTCACTTCTAATTTGATGTGAGCGGCTTGCGACACAGACAAAGAACGGATGTCGGCAGAGTGCATTTATTCAAAGCTATGCTAAACTGTATAAAGAGTGAAATTACTATATGCAACTCTGTATGCTAGTATTATGTGTGTTATATTGTTGCAAATTGGCATGTGTAGCTACGCTCACTATGCCAGTTCGTTACAATATTTGGCATGATGGTATAATAATACTAGGAAAACGCTAAAGTCCCGCCGCGTTGATGGATGAGCTTTTTAAAGGTTTTAGTTTGCGTGGGATATCTTTACTTTTGCAAGTGCTTTGTTTTGCTGCCTACGCATTGTAGGTGAATGTTGTCAAGTTTCTTTTGTTTCTTGTCAATTGATATTATTTACCGTAAAAAACTTGTATTAAAAGCTTTATTTCTATGGATTCTGGCAAAATTTTTCCACTTTTTCTTTCAAAAGGTACTACATAACCATAACCTTAATGTCCATGTATAATATGAACGTTGTAGCCCCACCCGTTTGGTCAGAATTGGCCCAAATGGCACGAAAATATCGCACAAAAAGTCAAAAAAACGTATATTAAAAGCTTTATTTCTCTCGATTCTGGCTAACTTTTTCAACTTATTCTTTCAGAAAGCAATACATCACCATTACCTAATATCCATGTGAAATATGAACGTTGTAGCCCCACCCGTTTGGTCAGAATTGGCCCATATGGCACGAAAATATCGCACTAAAAATCGAAAAAAAACGTAAAAGTACGATATTCATGAGAAATATTTCTTCGATTGTACCCAAAAACGTGGCAAGTCTAAGTTCAGAGAAAACGAAGGTCGTGTCAAATTTTCATCAAGATCGCATATGCCGTTTGCCCGGTAGAGAGCGAACAAACAGACGGGAAAAAAAAAACAAAAAAAACAACGGAGCTAAATTTTTTGGGGGGTCGGTGAAATTGAAGTCTTCGCTTTGTAACGTCTGGGAACGCTTCCGTATTCTGGCGCTCTAGCTCCGCACCGTGGTACGACGAGTTGCCGTCGGAGGGCACCACAGTACACGGGCGACTTCGTTTGAGTTTTAGCCTAAGCTAGGCATTTTGTATTGCCCGCGTTCGGGCTCGCGCAGTCCGTACGCCTACTGTGACGGAAGTGACGTTTTGTTCATTTTGACAGTTGAGGTTTGGGCTGGGAGAAAAGAACCGTTGGTCGTTCTCTTCCACCGGGAACTCTGTAGAGTGAAGTACTCTTGGTCGTCGGCTAGAAAGTGATCTTCCACGATGTGTGGGGCTCATATTTTCTAGACAGAGTATGGCTATATTCCTTCCAGTTATATTTTTTCGTGGGGCCAAGTTTCTTGGGACTAATCGCACCTTGGCGATGTAGCCAACGGCGATCGGGCCCCTCCTGGGGTTTTGGTGACTGGCATGATGTCTGGATGCTGTCCTGGGATATTCGTCTACGAGACACAACCTTAGCCTCTTGGGTAGGGCCTAGGCTAGGCTAAGACCCAAGCCGACGGTGTAGTTCCAGATGGTCTGCTTGGTTAGTAGGAAAGACAGAAGCTGTAGGCCTCTCAAGACACTTCAAGCTTGCCATGCAGTGTAGGCGATTAGCTAGGCTTAGGCCTAGGCCTACCTGGCGGGCCGACACGGGTGTTCTGCCTCAAGAACTGCATTTGTTTGGATCTGAGTTTTGTCAGAAACCCGTGTGAATTTTTGTGAAGCTGTAATGGAGGTAAGCTGGATCTTTTCCTACTGGTTATTGTCCCCACATCATGGTAGGTAGACGTAAGGTCTACTAGTAACTATTGCCAGGAACGGTTCCAAGTGCTACAGAGTGAGAACGGGTGGAATTGCAAAACCCCTTTAGACCTTATCTAGAATTCTCCAACTAGTGATTAGGGCCAAGCCTAGGCCTTGGACTAATACTAGTCTCACCCGGTTTACTTTTCCTAGCACATATTATTGTCTAGATGAACATTGGAATCCATTTTGCCTACTGTTAAGATTGTAGGCTGCCGTGTGCCCATATGGCCTATAAGTTTTAGTCCCTAGTTAGTGTTAGTAGTAGCCTAGTATCTGTAAAGCTAAGGCCTAGTGTGAAGTTACCTAGGTCTAGCCATGTCACTGTAAATATGTAAATATGTGTTGAGGAGCTAGAGCCTAGTGTACTAGTGTAGAGTTACATAGGTCTAGGCAGGTTTTTGTAAATATGTAGATATGTGTAGATTGAGGCTAGGGCCTAGTGAAAAGCTACGTAGGCCTAGCGAGTGATCATGCGAAGGTATGGATTGCGACCTTGGTACTGTGGGTTCGAGTCCCCGGTGCAAGTAGATTTGAGTGGTAGGGTTTAGCCTGTGATAGGTAGGCCTACTACTGTGAAAGGATCTGGGTTCGAGTCCCAGTTCTGATAGATGTGAGTGGTAGGGTCTAGCCTGTGTTAGGTAGGCCTACTACTGGGGATTTTCCGGGCAGGTCAACCATTGTACATAGGTACGTCGGAATGCGGACATGGGTCGGTTCTGACTGTTGGCGCTGTTGCGGTTGTGCGAGTAGTTGTGAGTGGTAGGGTCTAGCCTGTGTTAGGTAGGCCTACTACTGGTGATTTTCCGGACAGGTCAACCATTGTACATAGGTACGTCGGAAAGCTGACTCGGTTCAGTTCTGACTGTTGGCGCTGTCGCGGTAGAATCCTGCGGGATGTGTGTTAGTGGTTCGACTAAGGAGTTTTATTTGTTCTCCATATAGTGAGAGCTGTTAGCGGAAAAATATTGCAAATCCGGATACCAGCGTGAAATTTTGCATGGGGGTAGATAAAAATATCAGAATTAAAAATCCGCCGGGAGGCAAGCGATATCTAACCCCCAACACCCCCTAAATCATCCCCTAAAATTAGAATAATTCATAGCTCTAACCCAAAAAGAATTTTTATTCAAATTAGTTATTAAAATTATGTTTTTATGTGTTTTAACCCAATCGGCCTATTCTCATTTCCTAAACCACATTTTTTCAACCCCCAATCCCTAATTGTTTATAATATTTTTACCTTGATTTCCAGCATTTACCAGTGAGGCACCTAGGGAGTTATCAGCATGAAATTTGGCATGATGGTTCATAATAACCTGAAAAATAATAATCCGCCAGGAGGCAAGCGATATTCCTCCCCTTTTGTTCTCTACCACCCTTAACTTTGGGGAAAACGGAAGGGAGTATTTAATACATTTTGAATATTTCAATTGCTGATAAAAATTATGAGTCGATGTGTTATAGTCCAGTCAACAAATTATTCATACAAAACAAACAATTTTTTCATCCCCAACCCTAATAATCATACTTTTAGTGACAAACATTGTTTAGTAAGTTACCAACATGAAATTTGACATGGTGGTAGATAAAAATATAAGAATTACTATTCCGTTGGGAGGCAAACAATATTTCACCCCTAGTGCCCTCTATCATCCCTTAAAATTGAAATTGGTACAAGGTAGTATTCAATACATTGAAATTATTGAAATTATCCAATAATATTATGCTCAAGCATGTTTCCATCCAATCAACCTAATTTCTCGTGTTTTTTCTACCCCCACCCCTAATAGTGATTTTTTTCATCAACACTTATTAGCATGAAATTTGGAATGGAGGTAGATAAAAAAATAAGAATTACTATTCCGTTGGGAGGCAAACGATATTTTACCCCTAGTGCCCTCTACGATCCCTTAAAATTGGATTTGGTACTAGGTCGTATTCTATACATTGTAATTCTTAAAATTATCCAATAATATTATGCTCAAACATGTTTCGATCCAATCAAACCTAATTCTCTTGTTTTTTCTACCCCACCCCTAATAGTGATTTTTTCATCAACACTTATTAGCATGAAATTTGGCATGGTGGTAGATAAAAATATAAGAATTATACTATTCCGTTGGGAAGTAAACGATATTTCACCCCAAGTGCATCCCTTAAAATTGGAAAGAGTGTTCAATGATTCGTTTTTTTTCATGTGTGGTTATCTGGAAGAATGTATTCAATTAAAAATCTAATTAAAATTCAACAGTTTTGGTTATTTAAGAAATACAATAATAAGCATGTTACATGCGTTGGTATCTATGATTACATGGTACAAGGTGGTATTTTCATACAATTTGTCACGAGTTTTGGGGCTGTGATATTACACTGTCACTTCAGACAAACAAACCGTCATTTGTTTAGAAACTGCATTGAGAAAAGAAGCTGCTATGGGTGGGCGGAATGGGGGGGGGGGGCACTGGTAAAGTGGGGACCCAAACAGAAGGCGGCCTTCAGCAAGTGGTTTGAGTTGATTTCGGAGGCACCTGTGCTGGCCCAACGGAATAGTAATTCTTATATTTTTATCTACCACCATGTCAAATTTCATGCTAATAAGTGTTGATGAAAAATCACTATTAGGGGTGGGGGTAGAAAGAACAAAAGAAATTAGGTTGATTGGATCGAAACATGTTTGAGCATAATATTATTGGAAATTTTAATAATAACAATGTATAGAATACGACCTAGTACCAAATCCAATTTTAAGGGATGATAGAGGGCACTTGGGGTGAAATATCGTTTGCCTCCCAACGGAATAGTAATTCTTATATTTTTATCTACCTCCATGCCAAATTTCATGCTAATAAGTGTTGATGAAAAAAATCACTATTAGGGGTGGGGGTAAAAAATACACGAGAAATTAGGTTGATTGGATGGAAACATGTTTGAGCATAATATTATTTAATAATTTTAATATTTACAATGTATTGAGTACTACCTAGTACCAATTTCAATTTTAAGGGATGATAGAGGGCACTAGGGGTGAAATATTGTTTGCCTCCCAACGGAATAGTAATTCTTATTTTTTATCTACCACCATGTCAAATTTCATGTTGGTAACTTACTAAACAGTTTTTGTCACTAAAAGTATGATTATTAGGGTTGGGGGTGAAAAAATTGTTTGTTTTGTATGAATGATTTGTTGACTGGACTATAACACATCGACTCATAATTTTAATCAGCAATTGAAATATTCAAAATGTATTAAATACTACCTTACGTTTTTCCCAAAGTTAAGGGTGGTAGAGAACAAAAGGGGTGGAATATCGCTTGCCTCCCGACGGATTATTATTTTTCAGGTTATTATGAACCATCATGTCAAATTTCATGCTGATAACTCCCTAGGTGCCTCACTGGTAAATGCTGGAAATCAAGGTAAAAATATTATAAACAATTAGGGATGGGGGTTGAAAAAATGTGGTTTAGGAAATGAGAAAAGGCCGATTGGGTTAAAACACATTAAAACATAATTTTAATAACAAATTTGAATAAAAATTCTTTTTTGTGTTAGAGCTATGAATTATTCTAATTTTAGGGGATAATTTAGGGGGTGTTGGGGGTTAGATATCGCTTGCCTCCCGGCGGATTTTTAATTCTGATATTTTTATCTACCCCCATGCAAAATTTCACGCTGGTATCCGGATTTGCAATGTTCAAGTGTTTCTTCCCCTTTACAGCTTTCACTAATATGAGAGCGCGTCAAGCAAGAGTAGTGTAGCTCTTAGCATTTACATATCAGCTGCTCCATATGACAGTTTACTATTTATTAGGGTGTTTTTGTTCTCCATATGTGTTATGTATATGTTATGAGGGCGCCATATGAATCATCACTCGATATTTAGATATAAGATTAACAGTACTTTATTAGAAATAGATACAATTACAATCACTAGGATGCTAGGCTTCATGACATCGCTCCTTGCAAGTCAAGACGGGGAAGACAGCAACTACTAACCCACCGCCCCTCAGATCCCACGACACAGAGCTCCACTACACTGCAGTGCTCTAGGCGGGTAGTTCAAATGTTCATACATCACACCCCTCCCTTCTGGGATTTTTTTTTACAAGTATGATTTGAATTAAATTTATCAATTAGCGTTTTTAAAGATACATGATTTAATCAGTAACAAAGTCTTTCAGATAGGCAGGTCTAGCACGAGGACGTGAGGATACCCTTTGCTGGGGAGAATAACATGGAGTGGCAGAGGTTTCATTAGCGCTTCCTACTAGGGATGGTTCTAAAGGAGAATCAGGTTGGTTCACTGCTCTTCATAGTCTTCTGTCGACCGCGAGTCTCGCCCCCTCATTTGGTCTAGGTGTCGTTTCCAGGTCCGTCCATCATCTAGTTGCGTTTCGAATGTTCGTGGGCCCCGACGTTGGTGACAGTTGCTGGCATCCATTTGTTTCCATCGGCATAGTTCCGCACGAACACTGCTGCACCTTCTTCAAAGTTCGCTCAGGTAGCTTCTGGCGTTCCCATTCTTCCTCCTGACGTTGGCGCATCTTCTTGCTCAAGTCTGGTTTCAAAAGATCCAAGGCTGTCCGGATACGCCGACCCATTAGAAGTTCAGCAGGACTCTTGTTGGTCACCGTGCTCGGAGTGTTATGTTGATGTAGCAAGAATCTTGAGACCATGACTTGAATGTTCCCTTTGTTCATCTTCTTGAGGGCTTCCTTCACCGTCTGAACAGTTCTTTCAGCTTGTCCATTTGATGCAGGATGGAATGGTGGTACGGCAACATGCGTAATACCATTACTTCTTAGAAATTCCTTCATTTCAGCAGAGACAAACGCCGTTCCATTATCGGAAACCAATTGTCTGGTAGCCCGTGCGTTGCGAAGATTCTTCGTAGATGATTTATTACTGCTAATGATGTTAAGTTTTTCATTATAACCACTTCTGTCCACTTGGAGTAGGCATCTACCAAAATGAGAAAAGTGTTCCCCATGAATGGACCCATGAAGTCGACGTGTAGTCTCGACCAAGGATTTGTCGGCCATTTCCAAGGACATGGAGGTGCTTTAGCTGGTTCATGTCGTTGTATTTGACAATTGTTGCATCTCTTGACATAGTTTTCAATGTCGTTGTCGATTCCCGGCCACCATACATATGCGCAAGACAGTTTTTTCATGACCACAATGCCTGGATGAGCCACATGCAACAATTTCAAAACCCGTTCACGTAGTTCTTCTGGTATAACGACTCTCGTTCCCCACAGCAAACACCCAAGATGAATCGATAATTCTTGACGTCGCCTGAAGTATGCTGTGAAATTGTCCTTGTTGAGGTCATGCGTCCATTTTGTAAGTACGCATTCAATGACCTTGCTCATCACCGGATCTTGCTTGGATACCTTTTCTATCTCGACCGCTGTGATCGGTGGTTTGTCCAATGCTTCCAAAAACAGTACTTCAATTGGTGCTGGAGTTTCGGTATCCGGGTGTTGTACCGGTAACCGGCTTAGTCCGTCGGCGTTACCTATTTGTTTACCCGGGCGATAAACAAGTTCGTACTCATAAGCGGACAGTAGAATGCTCCACCGTAGCATTCTTGGTGAAATTATCTGTGGAATTGATTTCCCAGGGTTGAACAATCCCAAGAGTGGTTAATGATCTGTTACAATCCTGAATTTGCGACCATACAAGTATTGATGATAGTGTTTTACGCCATAGATTATGCTTAACGCCTCTCGATCTGTTTGAGAATAGTTACGCTCTGTACTTGTCAGTGTTCTTGACGCAAATGCAATTGGTTTTCCTTGATCTTGATTGTTGACATGAGACAAGACTGCTCCGATTCCCACCGGAGATGCATCACATGTTAGCTCGATTGGCTGTCTTCATCATAATGAGTTAATACATCAGCTGATTGTAATCTCTTTTTAGCTTCCAGGAAAGCGTTTTCCTCTTGTTTTTCCCCACTTCCAAGAGCTGGCATCGTCTAGCAGTCTGTGAAGTGGTTCCAGAAGACATGCTCGGTTCTTCACGAACTTGTTGTAGAAGTTGTATAACCCGAGGAACGCTCGAAGTTCTGACTTGTTAGATGGGTTCGGTGCTTGTACGATAGCATTCACCTTGTCTTGTGTTGGCCTAACCCCAGTGCTGTCAATTAGAAACCCAAGAAATTGTACTTGTTCAAGGTGAAATTGGCATTTTGATCTTTGCAAGCGCAGCCCCTTAGAGTCAATCCGCTTCAAGACTTCCCTCAACCGCTCGTCGTGTTCTTCTTGCGTTTTCCCCGATACCAGGATATCGTCGAGAAATACCGCCACACCTGGTATGCCTGCTATCAAAAAATCGCAGGTGCGCTCGATACCCCGTACGGTAACCTCTTCATTTTAAATAACCCCTTTAAGGTGTTGTTTGTTAGTACAAGGCCTGCTGTCTCGTTTACAGACATTTGTTGATATGCTTGTGCAAGGTCCAGCTTGGAGAACTTCACACCACCGGCAATCGTAGCCAGGATATTGCTCGTTGTGGGCAATGGATAAATGTCTGTTACTAGCGCTGGATTTACTGTGCTTCGGTAGTCACAACAAATCCTTAAAGTTTTGTCTTTTTTCAAAACTGCCACAATCGGTGATGCCCATTCCGAATGGATCACCAGTTCTATAACCCCGATTTCAGTCAACCTGTCCAGTTCCTTATTAACCTTGTTTTGCAGTGGAAAAGGTACTGGTCGTGCTCGTAAGAATTTAGGCGAAGTATTTTCCTTCAATGGTACAGCGATTTCGGGACCAGTGTAGGAGCCTAGTTCGTCGTTGAACACTGAGCTGAATTCTTCTTCCCATTTAGGTCTAGGTCTAGGCCTCTGTGAGTCAACTTTGTTTATGCCACTGATGGAGATTCCCAGGGCATTAAACCAGTTGCGGCCTATGAGACTGCTTCCCGCCCCTTTTACAATCACCAGTGGTAATTTATGACTTTTCCCTTGATGCACTACATCTATTATGGCTTCACCAACCACCGACAGCATTTCTTGTGACCATGTTTTTAGTCCTATGCCTGTCTGTTTAATGCTTGGTGTAGGCATAACTGACTGTGACAATAACTGGTTAAAAGTTATGTCATTGATTATTGAACATGCAGATCCAGAGTCTACTTCCATTGTATGCATGCAACCATTTAATTTTAGTGCTAGGCTAGGCTTGTCTACAGATGATGTTACCTTAAAACATTGGCCTACCTGGTTGATTTCGTACAGCTGTTCTGACTGTTGTAGTTCAATTGCATGTGTACTTTGAATCCCCTTTCCTGCGTTTTGTTTGGAAGCCTTGCCGACTTGGTTTTTGTTTTTCTTTGACTGTTTGTCTTGATTCTGTTTTGTTAAACAAACTTGCTCAAGGTGTCCCACCCTTTTGTAAAAATGACAAGTTTCGTTAGCAAACTTGCATGATTGTCCTTGATTATCATAACCGCATCGATAGCACGTTCCCTTCTGTAGTACCTTGTTGTGATGGACATCCTTGCCCTTCTTGTATGAAAGGGTGTTGATCTCCTTGCTAACTCCATTGTTGGCTGGAGCTCTCATTGCCGTCATGTTGTTGTCTGCTGCCTCCGCTGCTACAGCCATTGTAGGCCCTTTTCAAAATGTTAGATCACTCATTTCCAATAGCCTACGTTGTAAGACTTCGTTGCAAATGCCTACAACTAACTGATCTCGTAGTCTAGTGTTCAAATCTGCTGTAAAGTTACAGTTTTCTGTTAGTTTTCTGAGTTCTGACACATATTGCGCGATTGTTTCCCCTCTCTTCTGGGTTCTGCGATGGAAGTTAAATCTCATCACTATTTCGGAGGGTTTTGGGTGAAGATGGTTTCTTTATTGCCGTCGATAATAGTGCCAATGTCAATTCGTTAGGCCTTCTAGGCGCCACGACCGACCTGATTAGTGTATAGGCGCGTTGTCCTACAACACTCAGAAGCACTGCCAGCTTCCTGGACTTTTTTCAATGTTGTTTGGGAATGTAGTAGAATTCCACCCTCTCCATATATTCCTCCCAGTTGTCGATTTCTGGGTTGAATTCGTCCATTTTCCCGACGGACGCCATGCTTGGCGCGTTTTTGCCTAGCCTAGGCCTACTGTTTGCGTTGGCCTAGGGCCTTCAGATTTCCGAGATGGTACTTACTTTGCATTTCCCGTTCGTCGCCAGTGTTATGTATATGTTATGAGGGCGCCATATGAATCATCACTCGATATTTAGATATAAGATTAACAGTACTTTATTAGAAATAGATACAATTACAATCACTAGGATGCTAGGCTACATGACATCGCTCCTTGCAAGTCAAGACGGGGAAGACAGCAACTACTAACCCACCGCCCCTCAGATCCCACGACACAGAGCAGCTCCACTACACTGCAGTGCTCTAGGCGGGTAGTTCAAATGTTCATACATCACAATATGAGAGCGCGTCAAGGGTTCAAGACCCGATCTAGGCCTACGAGTGGTTCGACTCAGGTGACGAGGGTTCTGGAAAATGTTCCGAACTAGGCCCATGAACCGGAGTGCCGGTAATGGACAGTGGTAGCACCACTGCGTCCAATGTATAATGTACATTATATTATAGGCCTAAATATTCCTATTCCTACTGTAATACTACCCTTTTATATTAATATTAGTATTGTATAACTTGTATATTTTCTAGGCTTAGTAGGCCAACTATTAGTGTGGATTATTGTGTGTTCTATTTAGGTGTGGTTGCACGAGTAGGCAACCATAGCCCATGTCAAACCGTTTTGTGATTATTGTAAGCTTGTGTACTATGTAAGCAACCATTTTGTGGTTTTGTTATTAGCTTGACTGAACTGTTTCTTTTGCTGGTTGATTATTTAACGTTGTATTTCTTACTTACTGTCAGCTTCTTGTAAAGTGGGTACCACCCCCCACGTTATTTCTCTGCGACCTTTAAGGTTTCGCTGGACTCATTTCTACAAATAAACTTGACTTATTTATGATTTTACTTCGCCTTTCTCTGTATTCGTAGAAACTTCTTCGTTCCTTCTGCGACTTTCCCAATAATTTATTTTAGAACGAAGTGGCGCCCAAACTCAGAAGACACCCACCTGCAGTCGCCCACGCCCCTTCTCCACTGAGTCTGCCGGACCACTGTTGGTATCTCCCTATAGGGTTAGGGACATGTCACAGCTTCGCTCATACAATGAAAAATAATCCGCCGAGAGGCAAGCGATATTCCACCCCAACACCCCCTAAATCATCCCCTGAAATTGGAATTTTCGTTTTTAAGTATTTCACGCCTTGTATGAAACAAAAAGCAAAAATTTGTAAAAAACGGCAGCCAAGCTTTCCTTCAAAAGTCTTTGTCTGTGAATGTTGAGAGATAGAGAATTTGAGCTTATCTTTTCATTCTTCCTCCCTGTTTCGCATTGAAAGAAGTAAGATCATTTCGCCTGTTGACGAGCGCCAAGCCAACCATTTTCGTGGTAAAAACAGTAAAAATTTTGAACTCAAAATCATTAAAAAATTACTTGGCCATTGACTTTTTAAAGTTCTCATAATGAACCAAATTCAATGGCCAAGTTATTATTTATGATTTTGAGTTCAAAAATTTTCCTTTTTTTACCACAAAAATGGTTGGCTTGGCGCTCGTCAACAGGCAAAATGATCTTACTTCTTTTCAATGCGAAACAAGGGAGGAAGAATGGATAGATTGGCTCAAATTCTCTATCTCACAACATTCACAGGCAAAGACTTTTGAAGGAGAGCTATGGCTGCCGTTTTTTTTTTTTTTTTTTTTTTACATATTTTTGTATTTGGGGGGGTTTAGCTTACTCGAATAATGTAATCATTATGACTTCCACAATACCATAGACATTACGTACTTAAGACTTATACACACCTGAAATTTATACGATCCCTTGAAATGAAATAATAATGTTTTTTAAATGTTCATAGGGTTTTATGGCTTAAAATAAAGCTAGAGGAAGAATACAAGAAGTGTTACAATCAGCGCAACAAGAATATTCCGTATTTGCCATTCTCATAATGAAGTTTGAAAAAAAACCGGAAAAATTGCTGTTTCATCTACATGGTGGTTGTTTACTGAGGGAGGGATAATTACGGTCGACCCTTCCAGAGACTACCTGAGTCCCTTCCTTCGTGCGAGTGAGAGAGAACATCGCATCGTAACTGAGTGCAAGTAGTTGCTGCATTCCCGCTAGAAAGAACCACTATCGACCGAAATATGCCCAGTTTCTCGATTATGCAACACTGTTTACGTCGGCACAAATTAAAGACTAGTAACAATCATCATTGTATAGTGAGTACATTATAATAAACAAGCAGGCCGGAAAACTAGCCGAATGTCTTTTTAAAAACGAAATCCGTTCATGCATTACCCCACAAGACGGCTGCAAAAATGAGCAAATTATTTGAAATATAGTCATATTCACAAATTTATTCTAATTATTTGGAAAACAAAATGAAAAAAAACAAACTGGTATTAGGCCGCATATAACATTCCTCTTCAAAATGTATTTTGAATCGTGATTCTATCTACTGTGGTATTTGAGATATCTGTGCTGCCGATTAGCACTGCGTGTGCGCGCCTAAAACCGGCAACTAGTAGCACAGATAATATAGTACACTCTAGTAGTAATGTTACAATGTAGGCCTATGGTGATCTATATGTATATACCTATACCTATATCTATATATGTATATATTTGTGTTTAATAAATTA
This sequence comes from Sweltsa coloradensis, assembly GCA_024449915.1. Classification (NCBI taxonomy): domain Eukaryota; kingdom Metazoa; phylum Arthropoda; class Insecta; order Plecoptera; family Chloroperlidae; genus Sweltsa; species Sweltsa coloradensis. The sequence goes on along the minus strand of JAMZAV010009369.1, from coordinate 1,000 downwards.
GTGTAGTATGTCATCATATTTTAGTCACTAGGCCTACCCTAGTTTTAGTATACTTTTGACGTTGCTTATTACTAGGAAAACGCTAAAGTCCCGCCGCGTTGATGGATGAGCTTTTAAAGGTTTTAGTTTGCGGGGATATCTTTACTTTTGCAAGTGCTTTGTTTGCTGCCTACGCATTGTAGGTGAATGTTGTCAAGTTTTCTTTGTTTCTTGTCCAATTGGTATTTTTACCGTAAAAAACTGTATTAAAAGCTTTATTTCTATGGATTCTGGCAAAATTTTCCACTTTTCTTTCAAAAGGTCTACATAACCATAACCTTAATGTCCATGTATAATATGAACGTTGTGCCCACCCGTTGGTCAGAATTGGCCCAAATGGCACGAAAATATCGCACAAAAAGTCAAAAAACGTATATTTAAAGCTTTATTTCTCTCGATTCTGGCTAACTTTTTCAACTTTTTCTTTCAGAAAGCAATACATCACCATTACCTTAATGTCTATGTGAAATATGAACGTTGTAGCCCCACCCGTTTGGTCAGAATTGGCCCAAATGGCACGAAAATATCGCACTAAAAATCGAAAAAAATCGTAAAAGTACGATATTCATGAGAAATATTTCTTCGATTATACCTTAAAACGTTGCAAGTCTAAGTTCAGAGAAAACGAAGGTTGTAAATCAGGTGAAGACAAATACACAAAGATTCAAAGAGAATTAGTGTTTATTTTCATAGGTGATGAAAGACATAGGAAGACATAGGTGATGGTAATAATACATAAAACAAGAAGAAAAGAACACATAAACAAAACAAGACAACAAGAGGTTAAAACATCATACTTCAAGATGCTCCGATCTAACATTCCGGCCCCCATGAAGGCTTCGCTTCATTGAGTAGGAAGTGGGCAAGTTCACAATGGCCGAGTTATGAGGCCGTGGAGGTGATGACATCGGCAACTCGAGATATTCATCTGTACCAGTTTAACAGTAACAATACGGGGGCC
>JAMZAV010009368.1:0-50128 GCA_024449915.1 Sweltsa coloradensis | reverse complement strand
CTTTTAATCCTGCTAAAGTTGCCATGTTCCGCGCTTCTGTTTGATCGGAATCCAGCTTGGTGTGGCGACAGTAAGTCATTCTCTACAATGAAGGATTTCAATCTCGAGTTTACCGAGTTCTTGTAAGTGCTATCGGTCTATAACTTTCCATCTTTACCTTTCTCCAGGATTGGGTTTACTTCTGCTTTTTCCATGTGTCTTTGATATTTCCTTTCAATGACAAATTGATCAGATGTCGTATTGCTTTCTTTTCCTTCCTATCAAGGTTTTTCAAAAATTCTATATTGATTGAATCCACTCCAGGCAATTTCTTGTTCTTTAGCCTTTTTTAAAGCTCCTTCCAACTCAACAGTCAAGAATGGAGCATTATGTGGGTTTTTGCTGCCATCTTCATAATGTATTTTATCTATTTTTACTCTTCCCATTCTTCTCGTGTTACTTTGCTGGGCAAAAAACTCCCCTAGTGCTCTGCCTAAATGTTGTTATGAATAATGTAAGATGTTTTTAAAGGAAGAAGATTATTGATTACTGATCAATTATCAACAGATTGCTAAGAAATCAGCAGCGATCCTAGAAACGAGCCTGGTCAGAGCTGCGATAGAAGTACTTAGGGTGTGTCTGAAAATTATTCAAAGTCTAGGTCCAGGTCCAGGTCTAGGTCCAAATTCAAGTCCACGTCTAACAACGTAGTGTAGGTACTGATTATCTGTCCGATGGCGTGTAAAGTACTGTCTGAAAAGTCTAAGTCTAGGTCCATTCTTGTCCAAGTCGACAAATAGATCGAGCAATCGAAAGTGTACACTCGTTTTAGGTCCGATTCAAAATGGCCGTCCGCGACAACGAGAGAAACAATAAATGAATGCATTGTTAAATAAAGGTAAACATTTAAGTTTGTTTGTTTTTATCACGTATTTAATTGGTTTTACTAGATGTACAAATACTTTTAATAAACAAAATACTTTACAAAGGACTATCGAATGAACACCTAACCTAACTTTAGGGAGTTTGACTTTGCCCCCCAGGAAAACCCCTACTGAAAAAAGGGGCTAGTTAGCCCCTTTAAAAAATTTTGGACGGGACAAAAAAAGGACGTGGCAAAATTCAAAAATTAGTGCCATTTTTTGCAAAACTTTGGACATTACCAGGCAAAAAGGAAGACAATTCTTTTCTTGATTTTGGGGGGGAAAATTTTTCTCGCCCTTTGGTTGGGGCTGAAAATATCCCAATTTTTTGGGCTTGAAGGTTTTGGGTTTAAAACCTTTATAAACCATTTTTAAAAGAAAAATTTCGCGTAAAATTTCCCAAAATTTTTTGGTTTTTTGTTTTTTTTGAATTCATTAAACATGGGGGCATAATAAGGGTGGGACTTCCCTGGTTTTCCGGGGGTTTAAAAGGCCCCCCTTTGTTTTCCAGCCTTTCAGTATGCGTTTGAATTAAAAAACCTTAACTCAGTAAAGAATCCTTTGCAAAAAATTTTACGGGGGGCTTTAAGAACTTTTTTGGTTTTTAAATTGTTCCTGTGTTTCTTTTTTAGGAAGGTTAATTATTTTAAAAAAAATTTTTGGGGGGTTCTTTTTTTTACAAAAAATTTTTATTTTTTTTTTTTTTTAAAAAAAATTTTTAACTTTTTACGACAAAAAAATCGAATTCACAAAAATTTTATTAAACAAAAACGATACCTTAATAGTTGTTAGGTAAATTTCGGGTTTGTTTTTTAACGTCTATTTTTTTTTTTGACATATTCATACTATATTCTGTTAAACTTTCAAGTTCTGGGTTTCGTTAAACGAAATTTTCATTTTGCCTTCTCTAAAATAAAATTAGACGTATTAAATTTGGGTTTATGCGGCGCGTTGGAGTATGCAATTTTTATCGGTAACCACATCAAAAGAAAAATTGACAGTTTAGAGCGCTCCAGCAGCGTTTGTTAAAGGGTTGTCACACAAGGACCCTACTTTTTGTTACCACAGAAGGAATTATGAAAAATTATGTGGGACTTGCGTTGCAGTCGCTCGGGGTGGGAGGCAGACTGCTGACCTGTTTGTTTTTTAAAAAAGATTTTAACAATGGGGTCGATTGCCCAGATGTTTACTTTTAATTACTTTAATGGCCTGTTCGTGGGGGCAAGACACTTTTTTATTTTATCCCCCTAAGGCTAGGATTGTTTTGGGTAAAAATACTCTTTTTTTCCCTAAGTGCTGACCAAATTTTTAAAACCTTAGGCAGAGAATGACTTTGTTTTTAGATTTTTTTTAATGCCAACTTTTTTTTAAAGAAAAAGTGTTGTTTTTGTAGGGCAAATTGTTTTATTTATATTAACTGTGGGTCCTATTTTATTTTCTTTTTCATTTTGTTTGTTTTTGATGTTATGTAGTTTTTATTATTCCTAATTTTTATGGTTGAAAAAACTTTTCTGGGAAAAAATAAATAAAATAATAAAAATGTTGAAACCCAAAAACTCATGGGGAATGTGGAGGTTTGAAAACAGCCAATGTAGAAACAAAATGCGGTGGGAAATGAAAAATTTTTACGGGAAGCAAGGGGGGTCCAAATTACGAAAAATTTAAAAAAACTCAAATGATTCTAAAAAATTTCAAAATTTTCTCAAAATTTGATCAAAAACGAATTTTTGATTATTGTTGCTAATCAACATTTATGCAATGACAAAATTGAAAGGTAATTAGCACGAAGTCGAACGAAAAGGGGAGAAGAGTCTAACAAAAGCTGGGAGAGGAAGGTCGCAGTGTTAAGGTTATGATTCCGAGAAAAAGGAGCCCAAGGAGCGGAAAAAAATAAGTGGGAAACAGGTAGATCGGCTTCAGAAGTAAATCAGGGAAATCTTTTACCGACACACCGACACTCACTCGGAAAAGCTCGGATTTGTTTAAAAGGCACAGCCCAAAAAAAAAAGCTAGCACCCAGCAAAGGGGAAAGGGTTTATGGCTTGCCCTTTTATGTCACTAAAAAATGGCCCCCAATTGTTTTGTACTTGGAATAACCCCTGCACTGTTTAGCAGTTTTTAATGAATCCATTATTTAAGTGTTTAAAAGCCCCAAAAAGGCCAACTGTACAAAAAAATGAGCCGCCATTTTTCCTCACTGCAGCTCTTAAATATGCGACGCCAGAACGCCCCCAAGGCGATAACGGTAGGTACTTCCAGACCCTTTGATTTACATATGATAACGGGTACATAGGAAATAACCGGAAAGAGTGGAAACACATGTTTTAAATTCGGAGGGAGTATTAGTGTAGCGCCACGTCAACTATCAAGAAATTTCCTAGGAAACCTAGGGTAAAAAGTAAAACTAATAGGTGTTTCCGTGGTGGGGGTAGATGTACCATTTTAATTTATGTGTTGGGGTGGGGAAAGATTTGATAGGCAGCTGGGATCAAACAGCTACCTTAAAAGGATTGGCTGTTAGGTAGATTTGGGGGGTAACATAAATATATTGGCTTACAAAAATAAGAAGAGGGGCACACTCCAACTCGAGGGGATGAACAAGGTGTTCAAGCCGAAAACATTTTGTTGTAAGTTATTGGGGATGCTGTGACCTTCAACTCTACCAGTCGCTAAACTTTTCAAGGTAAACTTTTGGCTCCTAGCCGCTTATAAAAAAAAAATCTTTCCCATCAACACAAAACCAGCCCCCTCAACCCACTTTTAATTTAGGTTGTCATTTAATTGAAAGAAATGAAGGAGAATCTGCACACCTAATTTTTTTTTTCAGTAACTTTCATAAAGTTCCATCTTTTATCCGATATTGTGAACACCACCACTAGGCCTGGGCCCCTGTTTGCTGGAGAGTTTATCAGTAAAACACTTCTTTTCGAACTATGAGTTTTTACGAATGCGAAGCAGTGGACAGCAAGCATGGGCACTGTAGTGGTTTATAAACCCCAAAACAACTCAAAGTTTTATTTGAAAAGTTGTGGCACTACTAACCTAAAAAAAACACAATGGCCTAGTGGCCGAGGCTGGCCCCGTTAAAAATCGAAAAGGAACCCCTATCCCGCCATCTTCGCAAAAACATGACCGTGTTTTCGAAGGTGCTGCTCTCTTTGAGTCAATCGTAAAACTCTTGGAAACAAGTTTCCGCTGGCTATCTTGTTACCCCCCCATGGACTAAAACTAGACAAAAACAAAAGGTGGGTAGAAAAAGAAAAATAAAGGGGTGGTTGAAGAGAGAGGACTCTGCAGGCGGGGATAAGCAGATGTGAATGCGATGTGAAAAAGGAGAATATTTAGAATCATTGATATTTTCTTTGCCCCCGATGGGGGCTTTCCTTTTGCCAGGGACATTTTGCTTGACATGAAAAAAAATCAGGGTTTCCCCGGAAAAAAACGGTTGTTTAAAATTAAATATTAAGTTAATTTTTGTATTCAAAAAAAATGCAACTTGACGAAATTTTTAAAGGTTTCCCTAGTTAAAATTACGCTTTAGTTTTTACGTTGATTTATGGAAAACAATCAATACAAATCATTGATCTCGGCCCCGGGGATCAAAAAGCAGGTCTCCCGACTGCCGGGGCCTGATGCTGGGGAGGTTTTAAAAGTTGGAGGGTGGCAGGTATTTATGGGATATACGCGTACTTTCCTGAACGCGTCACTCAAAAACCTAAACAATATTTTTATATTATTTTAGTAGTTATTATTTACTACCTATAGGGAAAAAGCCAAAAATCGTTGTTAGACCAAAGTGGTGAGCCTGGTCGAGTACCCGGTAACATTTTTTTTCTTTCCCCTTACCTTTAAGCGGACGTTTCACTGGGAAGTGAAAGAAAAAGTGAAAGAAAAAAGTAACGTTGCCAAAAAAGGGGAAATGGGTCAATCCCTGAGGGAAAAATTTGAATTTCGGGTTGTATTTCAAAAATTATTAAAAATGTTTTGAAAGCATATTAGATTAAAGCAGTGAGTCCATCATCTGTGGCATAGGGCCTATATTTTTAAACATAGCCAGTAGAAATACGTGAAAAATTTCAAGGTTTACTCAATCCAAGTGAATTTTCCGGGTACCTGACGTGCAAAATTCGACGACCTTCAAGACACGGCATTTCACAGCCAGGTAAAAACAAAAAAAAAATATCTTTCAAAATCTAAACCATTGTCGTTAAAATAATTTTTAAACATTGGAAGCCTATTTTTTTAAATTTTTTATTTCTTGTGGTTTTAAAAGCAATAAAACTAGGCTACCTGTTTTGTTGCAGTTCCAATAAAATTACCGGAGTCATTTTAAAATTTTTAGCGCAAATCCGTTTAGCGTTGGTGATTTTTAACGTAAAAACACGCACCCCAGAATAAAAAAAAGGGCCGTTTAAGTTGAATGGAATCACTCGTTCGCTGCCCATCTTTAAAAAATTCAGAAATTAAAAAAGTGCTCCCCAAACCCGGGGTTCAACCAGGGTGAATCCCGGTTGGGGGGGACTTTTTTTAAATTTTTGAATTGTAGTAAAAAATAACAATTACACCTACGGAAGTGTTTCCCAAATAACCAAATGGGAAAAATTATAGTAGTGTCAGCCCAGGAATTTTTCTTTTTGTGCAAAAAGCAAAACACTTTGAAAACGGGGGTCCCGGGTCGCACACACTAATACTTCAGCATCTACTGTTTAAGAGAAATAGTAAACGCATTTGGGGGTAGAGGGTGTGTGTGGAATGCAGTTTTCTATGGGAGTGATGTGAAAGAAAAAAAAACAACCAATGCCTTGTACGGGGTTCAACCCCATCCACCCAGTGGGATATTCTTTAACCTGGGCACCCCAGAAAGGGGGGGGAGATTAGGAGGGGGGGGGGGGGGGAATAAAACGGTGAGTTCTATGGTGGTTGATGTAGGAAACAAAGTGGAGGGGGGGGAACTTGGGGATGGGGGGATAAGCTTAGGATGTGACAGTAGCTAGTTAGGCCCCAGGAAGCTTTTTCAGTTTAGGGGAAGAATTATCTTAGGATTCCCCCAATTTACATTGCATTACAGGCCTTTTTCCGGTTTTCAAAAAAAAGTATTTTTTTTAAATTTAAAAGAGGGAGCTAAGGAAGGAACACAATTCAACTCAAAAACTCAGATCTGTTTTTTCTGTGAGGAGTGACTTCGCTCTGAACGGCCCCCAACGGTTTTTTCCCAAACAAGTACCCGTACAAGATGGGCAGTTAAAAATTTTGACAAAATTTTTTAGACTTAAATTCACAATAAATATTAATTTAAAAAGGCTTTAGAATGTCACATTTTTTTGGCCTAACCTAACAATGTATTTCGTTTTTGAGAATATCTTTTCAATATGTTTTCATGCGTGAACAAGGGATTTACATGCTCAAGGTCACCAAAAAAACCGCTCAAAAATTTAGTAAATCTTGCAATCATTCACATATTTTGTACGGTATGTTTTATAGTAATGCATGCTTTCAAAACATGTTCCACTTCCCCGGGGTAAAAATAATCCAGAAAAAACAAAAAACTATCCCGGCCGTTGTTTAAAACCCGGGGGCTCCCACCACTCCGGGGATAAGGGCCCAAGCCAACTAGGTAGGAAAACGCCAAAAATCGTTGTTAAGCTGTGAGCGAGTTTTGTTGAGTACCCGGGAACATTTGATTTTAAATTTATTTAATATATAAGGTATACACTATATGGTTTTTTATTTATTGGTATAAGGCAGAGGCGGGGAACCTCGGCTCCTGAGGGGTCTAGCCTGGCTCTAAAGTTTTTTTTTTTTTTTAAGAGTCTGCAATACTGAGGCGAAAAAGACAGTTCTGGAGTAAAAGAGGGGGAAAATTTGGGTCAAAAAGGAACCCATCATTGATAAAACTTAATAGTAACGTATCAAAAAAAACTCTAAAGGTTGTGTTTTAATATTTAGCGCTAAATTTGGTTGCAAAGTATCGAAAACTCGAAATTTTCCCATGTCAAAACGATTTTTTGGGGCTAGTATACATGAATAATGAACAGATTGTCATCGGGTTTTTTTTTTTTACGAAGGAAAAAATTACTAGTAAACTAAACAATACCCCATATTTTGCGGTCAGTTTTTTTTTTATCTTTTAAACCAAGTGCCCTTTCCAACACAAAAACAGAGACGCAATGATTTATTTAAATAACGCAATAACATGAGACATGTTCTACATTGAAGTTCATAGATGTATCTATGTACTAAAGTCAAAATATTTGTATTTTCTTACCCGCGTTCCCTGAAAACCATAGGCTAAATATAGCAAATTTTCACTGAACTGTTGGATGTGTTGTTGCGTAGCGTGGCGCCCTCTACCGAGCACGGGGCTCGCCACGCCCGTAGCTCTCATATCAGTGCGGTACGTGTTATCAAGGAAGGGCGAGTAACATGATTGGTGAAACTGAATATCCAGGCTTATCTGATGTTTTGAGATGCTCTGCCGGTGCGCCATTACTTACAATTTATATGTTGATTAGATCACCTCCTATGGATAGAGATCTTTGTAAATATTGCATGCTTATTAGCGTTTAAAGTGAAATCCAGGGGCAGCACCGTCGGTGGGGGGTAACGTGCATCATGGCCGGCCGGAGTAGCATTAGAAGTGGTCCTTCTCTAAGCAGCTGTGTATAAACTGACGATTTGAATGCTCAATAATCAATCGTTGGTGAATGTTGTGATATGCAATTAGGATGTAAATTAATGTAATGACATTAGTTAGCCTATTGTGATGTTCAAAGTCATCCTGCAACTCTTTGAAATATATTTATTTCCTTTTCCAAAGAGTCAATTTAGGCCTACTTTTCCCGATCGGTCCCGATTTGATTTCCTACAATACCAGATAGTTCCGGGCCATGTGTGACAAAATTATAGGACATTATTTTACTTGCATCCTTGTAATTTCTAATAGACTAGACCTACAGCCATTTCGTTAACCCATTTATTCGGAAAAAGCTGTTTCCCGTAACCTAACGTACGTCGTTGGTAGTGCTTAACTCGGAAACTCGCAGCTAGGGCCTAGGCCCTCCTACGGAACGCCTAGATCTCGCCGAGAAACAATTTTGTGCACAAAATTGTTATCAGAATCTTTTCTCCATGGGCGTAATATTATTGGTATTGACCAGCGTTAGTTTTTATATTAAATAAGTTGCCGAGCAGGCTCGAAAATATCAAACAAATGATTGATGTGGTATGTGTACACACGCCCACTTATAGGCCTAGAGATGAACGAACTGACTAGCTATGCTCGATTATCGCATGTTTTTAACAATCTTGCAATTTTATTTCATTCATAGATAGTTTTTAAATAATGTTACACTATTAAAACGTCACCTACAGTATTTTTTCACGATTTCACTGACAAAAACATCCTACATTGAGAGCTGTGTGTAGGCCTATACACACGCCCACTTGTAGGCCTAAAAATGAACGAACTCATGACAAGCTGATGCTCCATCATCACGTGTTTTTAACAATCTTACCATTTTATTTCAATTATAGATAGTTTAAATATAATGTCCCCTACAATTTTTTCCCCCGATTAAATCGACGAAAACATCCTACCCTACTCCGGGTTAGGCTTACTTCAAATGTTATCGTCCCCAAAGTTCAACTTTCAGGCTTATTTTCATTAACATTTTCCTATCTAGGATGTATACGATGTGGCTGCAGATATTCCACTAGACTTACAAACTCAATTTCATAAATTGGTGGTGAAGTTTTGTCTTTATTGAGTGTTTATTTCAGTTGTGATCCATTGCAAGTGCCATAGGAAAACATACTTATAAGCGGCCATATCTCAACTTAATGCTACTCCGGCGGGTTTGCGCTTCGCTCACCAGATGTCAGCCACTTTGCTTTTAAATCCGAATATACGTGGAGATGTGCTTGCAGCCGTTCATTGTTTACCTGACTAAATCCCGTACTCAAATTAGTTACTTGTTGTCATAGTGATTCACACATCTAAATCTCTGAACTACACAATCTCCATGCGTAGCCTACTTATTATTTTATGTCTGTAAAAACCTCAATTCCTATTGAATATAATCGTCCACATATTTCTTCATTGCGTTCCTTGAAAGTTATTTTATTTGATAATACACGGTAAGATTATTCTAGATAGGAGAAAACCACTATATATCGACAAAATTATCAGTGGCCCTGCGATAGTCTGGCATAGACAGACGTCACACTATTTTATCGGAAGCCCGTGGAGAACAAATATGCTGGGTAATGTGATAAAACTTTATCAGTTTCCTCTGGGGTATGTGGAGTCTTTAGAATTGGTGGAAGTTCGGCAAGTCCAACCTATAATGTCGATAGCCCTACAAGAGCTAACTCAAACTAAACAGTTGTCTAAGAGTCAGGGGAATAAACGGCATATTATAGAGAAATTAGGCAAAAATGATACAGGTAACAAATTTTACAGTGGGATAGGTATGAGTATAACGATCAATTTTTGGGGCGGCCACAAATTTTGGTCCCCATAGAGTGTCCACCAGTGAGATCTGAATTTACACTTTAAATATTTTTCTACGAAGTTTCTGGACGATTTATGACTAAATACTAATATACATATTGGTGGAGATGCTGTTTTACATACTGAAAAAAAAAGTCAAAAATTTAAATTCACAGAAAACAAAATGGCGGCCAATTGAATTTTGAGACATTAATACTTTGGCTGTGATTATAAGACAAGATATTATAGCTACGGGAAAAATATTTGACACAGTGATGTACATGACGATAACAATCAGCTTTAGGGGCGGATCCAAAATGGCGTCCCCATATCATGACCACCAGTGACATTTTACTTATTCAACATAAATTGTGCTATAACTTGCTTAAAAGGGATTTACTGATAAAAATAAGAACTCTACCACTACTTAAAGTATATTTTATATTGCTAATAAATATAAAAGAGAAAAAAGTTTACAAAAGTCATCAAAATCCAACATGGCGGCCTATTACTTATAGACCTGTGGCATTGACGGAGATAGCCAAGGAAAACTTTGCTTTATTTATAAAAGCATAAATTTTGGGACTAAGCATAACCTGAAAGTGATTTAAGGCAATTAGCCCACTCAAAAATGTTCCCCTGGAACCCCTAAATCCAAGATGGCTGCCAAAAAATGAAACTTTTCCCCAATATAGTCCGATTTGTCTCATTTTCATTTGATGAGTGTAATTTAATGTTCTGAATAGATATTTGAGGTTAAAACTAAAGTTTTTATTTGGAAGCCACTAAAATCTAAGATGGAGGCCTAAAGAAGGAAATTTGTTATTTATTTCCCGGATGTAATTAAAATTCGGTTTTCTACGCTTATATTGAGCTACTTAGTGTAATTTTGAAGTCAAAATAAATAGAAAACATTGTTTAATCCTCATTTCCTACATTATTCAAAACTCAATCCAAGATGGCATCCAATTTTTTAAAATAATTTAGTCTGATTTGAATTATTTTTCAATTTATGCATGTAATGGGAGGCGTTGAATACGAATACATGGTACACATTTGCATTTTATAATCTAAAGCCTTACCAAAAACCAAAATGGAGGTAAAGAATGTTACTTTTGAAGTTTATGCTCCGATTATTATTTTAAAATTCTACAAAAGATTTGTATAGATAGCAATGTTTTGTTTATAATGTCGTATTTTTTAAAATCGTAGACAATTAAACTCAAGCTAATGTTAAATTAACCTCAAAATTACACTCGACACCGAAATCTATGTATTACCCGAAATTCAATCAAATCGGAGTATAAAATAGCAAAAGTAACATTCTTTACCCCCATTTTGGTTTTTGGTAAGGCTTAAGATTATAAAATGCAAATGTGTACCTTGTATTCGTATTCAGCGCCTGCCAAGTACATGCATTAATTTAAAAAACTTCAAATCAGACAAAATTATTTTTTAAAAGTTGGACGCCATATTGGATTGAGTTTTGAGTAATGTAGGAAATGGAGGATTTAAACCATGTTTTCTATTAATTTTGACTTTGAAATTGCACTTAGTAGCTCAATACAACGCGTAGAAAAACCGAATTTTAATTACATCCAGGAATAAATAACAAATTTCCGACTTTAGGCCTCCATTTTAGTGGCTTCCAAATAAAAAACTTTAGTTTTAACCTCAAATATTATTCAGCACATGAAATTACACTCATCAAATGAAAATGAGACAAATCGGACTATATTGAGAAAAGTTCCATTTTTTGGCAGCCATCTTGGATTTTAGGGGTTCCATGAAAACATTTTTGAGTGGGCTAATTGCCTTAAATCACTTTCAGGTTATGCTGAGTCAATATTTATGCTTTTATAAATAAAGCAAAGTTTTCCTTGGCTATCTCCGTCTATGCCACAGGTCTATAAGTAATAGGCCGCCATGTTGGATTTTGATGACTTTTGTATACTTTTTTCTCTTTTATATTTATTAGCAATATAAAATATATTTTAAGTAGTGGTAGAGTTCTTATTTTTTATCAGTAAATCCCTTTTAAGCGAGTTATAGCACAATTTATGTTGAATAAGTAAAATGTCACTGGTGGTCATGATATGGGGACGCCATTTTGGATCCGCCCCTAAAGCTGATTGTTATCGTCATGTTCATCACTGTGTCAAATATTTTTCCCGTATCTATAATATCTTGTCTTAAAATCACAGCCAAAGTATTGATGTCTCAAAATTCAATTGGCCGCCATTTTGTTTTTTGTGAATTTAAATTTTTGACTTTTTTTTTCAGTATGTAAAACAGCATCTCCACCAATATGTATATTAGTATTTAGTCATAAATCGTCCAGAAACTTCGTAAAAAAATATTTAAAAGTCAAAATTCAGATCTCACTGGTGGACACTCTATGGGGACCAAAATTTGTGGCCGCCCCAAAAATTGATCGTTATACTCATACCTATCCACTGTAAAATTTGTTGGATGTATCATTTTTTGCCTAATTTTTCCGCTTATTCCCCTGACTATAAGTGAAGTGATACAGTGAAGATGTAAAGTTGGTGTCCGCAATGAAGATGGGAAGAAAAGCTACCGACACGACTAACTTCATAACATCTGGATTGTTGGTGCATTGTATTGATCTGAATAGACCGGGGTTCGATACCCCGCCGAGATGGATATTTTTAATTTCTGGGTTGATTTCCATAAAATCAGTTAAACCGACGAAAGAGTTTCCCGATTTAATAACGAAATTGAGAAATTATATTGTTTGTCATTCCATTCTTTTATGTGAAGAACATATTGCCCACATACAGTGTCAGCGCATGCATACTTATTTTGAAGTATCTAGACTTCCCGAAAATCAAGGACAGTATAATACCACTTTTTATTAAAATCAATATCCGTAGGCTATACAAATAATTGACTTGAGTCACTACCCCGTGCACACTTGTAGACAAATGTCTACATAAGCTGTGTTGCTCATAAGAGTTTTATTGCTCCCTGCCGTCTACTCATGTTAATAAAATTCCAAAGAACAATGGAATATACAAATCGTGGACCTGTCATGTTTTTCACTGTAATAACAAAAAGATTGCATAATAGTTTTATTGAATGTTTTATGACATTTAACTCTAAATGAACGACCACTCCCATTTTTATGAATTAATCTACTATCAGCTACTATGTCTTTTAGAGCTATCACATAAATATTTCTCTTGAAAAAACAAGGGCATTTTTTCGATTTTTGTTGTGTTTTTCGTCTGTTGCGAGCAGGTGCCTTGTAAACGTGGGGGGGGTGGGAGGAGAGAGGGGCAACCGCTAACAGCCCCCTTAAATTTGGTGTAGGGGCCAGGGGGCACAACCGCACAATTGTTTTCATAATGAGGTATTTATTTTATGGAAATCGACCCAGAAATTAAAAAATCCATCCAAGCGGGGTATCGAACCCCGTTCTTCCGACTGCAGGTCGAGTGCTTTACCCCTATAAGCTGTATTATTATCATTATTATTCTATATTATGTTTATTATTATTTAATGACTATTATTTTATTAATATTTTTATAATAATAATATTATATGTAATATTTAATATTACTATTTAATTAATAAAACTATTTAATGTTGGTAAGAGCCCAAGGGTCCGGTTAGTTATGGTCCGGGGTTCGATCCCCGCGGTGTAGTCACTTTTTTAATTTTTGTCTTAAGTACTAACATATATATATAATATAATATTATTATATTATATTGACATAATTTTCGTAACTCGTAATTTTTTAATTCATATTTTAAAAAGATTAGTGTAAAAAAGACTCGTTTAAATACTCCCGTCATAACAAATAATAATAAAAAAAATATTCGGGTCATTTGATAAGGCTCCATCCCCCCAGACCCCCCCCCCCATTCTGCACGATCTTGTACTTAGCGTAAACCCTTATATTATTTTTGGATGAAACCACTGACTACATCCACGTACCCCTTTCACTAGTCGTGCTGAATTGATCTTTTGAGGTTACAAAAATGTTCGTCCCCCGGCTCCCCCCAAAAAACAAGGGCTGTGTTGTGATGGCAGGTAGTGTCGGCTACTTCCAATCTTTGATTTTCTACGGTTTTGCATACTAAAATTTGCATATTAACTATAATTGCAATTATCAATTAATATCACTTTGTAATTGCGTTCCTTGCATAAATTAAGCTTCATTATTTTGTCAGATAATTAAAACTAAGTTTAACGAATCTTCTAGAACGAACTCAAGGCTTGGAAGTATCTAGAAATTAGATCTTTCAAAATCCTAGTGCAGAGGCGTAGTGCCCTTCAGGTAATTGGTTTTCGAAGAACTAGTGAATGGAACTCAAGTTGTTTGTAGACAAACGTCTGGACAGAATGTAAGGGATGTCGCATTTACTAAGCCTACAGATGCCAGCAAGGCGGCTGCAATTTCACGGTTGATTGCTTACCTGGCCTAGATGACAGATTTTATCTCAGTTCCGAGTATAAGCTACGCAGTAGTTGGCAAGTTGCTTTTCAATATAGTAAGGGTAAGGTTAACTGGAATCCGGGCACAAAGGGCTTAAGTCCCTGGGTTAAAAGGATAGGAAAAACAGTCTCAAGTTGAGTTGAGAGGAGTATTTAATTGGTCAGATACTAGGAACCCGAGAGGCTTCACTATGTTATTGAGGAGCCATTCTGGTGTTTTCGAGAAAACCAAACACGACTCACCGCAGTCTTCGAGCGGAGGTAATCGGGTCCGCCACGTATCGAGATGGCGTCGCGTAAAATATAATTGTTAGATGATTGTTACAGCTTCGGGTGGCAATCAGAAACCTAATTCGGTTCGGTTCGGGTGAAATGTTGTGGTGAAAAGTATAAATCGAGGTAATTTTGAAAAGTAATCGTGAAATTGAATCTTTTACAAGTGTTACTGTATCATCAGTTATATGTGCAGTATAGTCGTGTAATTTGTATTGTGTTCAACGAATATCAAGTGTTGTTTACATCAACAAAACAAACACCTTGTAAATATCACATACGAGTTGACCTAAAATATAATAAAAATTCGTTTTACTATCGTTCATCATAATCAGACTTGTGAAAAAAGTGCTGATTAACCGTCTTTCTACGAGATTGACTGTTTTCTATAAAATCAACTGTTTTTTTTTTATGAACTGTGGCGACGCAATTATAAACATGTCAGTATAAAATATTCAATCTACAACAAACAGCGAGTCATAATCAATTCGTTGTCAATATAAAAGAGTAGGCGTGTCCATCGACACGGCCCATCATATTAACTTCGAGAATCTCGTCTAAAGGGGGACCAATCGTGTGAGCTGATTTGGACGCCTAGGAATGTTGGATCGACTCCCGACTGTGGCCCATATCAACGGATAAATCCTCATCATATATCTTCGTTCCGCATCAGAAAAAATCTACATATTCCCATAGTGCAATAAAAAAAAGTGCTTCGAAAGTGTAATTGTGCGCATAAAATTGTGTCATCGAATCTTCACATCTCAACAACAAATGGATTTAAAAAACACAGTTTAACGGCCGAAGGTTAAGTAGGTACCTGTCAGAGGACAGTTCATTTTATTTAATGTATTTCTAAATCAAATATTTTTCTTTCATAAAAATATTGTAATGATTGTCTAGCAATAGTCGAACAGAGATAGGAATTCACGAGCTCGTTAGGCAGGTAGATTGATAAGAAAATTTATATCACCATTTCAAAATTGTCAATAGCAAACTAGACATTGTTAAATATCAATGCAGTCACATTTTTCCAGTAGTTAGACACCCTAACAATTCCTACCCTGAGGTTAACTGGACGTAGGCATTGTTATCGGCGCTTCGGAGGGCAGGCTGAGTTCCGACGGCAGATATCACTACACCGAGAGGAAGCAAGGTAGGCTTAGGCTGAGTGACGTAAGGACTTGTATTTTCTTGAAGTGTATTTCATGTGATTCATTTATTAATTATTGTGTGAATAATTATTTAAAATTAATTTGTTTTAATGAGTTTTGTGCTTAAATTCTGAGCTAGTATTCAAATTATCAATGTAATTTTGTCAGTTAGGTCCAGAGTCGGGCAAACTTAGGCCCGATTCCACCAAGTCTTAAACTCAAGTTTAAATTTTTTAAACCTCGGTTAGCTTGAAAATGCGTTCCACCAGAACTAAACTCAAGTTTAAACCAAGCTTAAACTAAACCCTACCTGGGGTGCGGTTTAACAACTTAAACTGGACTCACCGCCAGTATGATATTCGATTCCACATATAACAAGCTGTGATTTTGATGATGTGTTGATGTGGAATCGGTTTAATTATTTTCTATTACGTCTTTATACCTGTTTATACGTGTTTATACTGTTCATCAACTTGTAACAGCAAGATTTTCTCACTCTCCGAGTAGTTAGTACCACGCGAACGTATTTTCATTTTTCATAGGTTATGTTGTCAGTGTGTCGTCACTGTCTTGTTCAACAGCTGACCGTGGAGACAAAATCACGTGATTGTGTTGATGTGGAATCGGTTTAAATTATTTTCTATTACGTCTTTATACCTGTTTTATACGTGTTTATACTGTTCATCAACTTGTAACAGCAAGATTTTCTCACTCTCCGAGTAGTTAGTACCACGCGAACGTATTTTCATTTTTCATAGGTTATGTTGTCAGTGTGTCGTCACTGTCTTGTTCAACAGCTGACCGTGGAGACAAAATCACGTGATTTTTGAAGAACCAATCACAGACATCCTTACAAAATAAACTCCGCTTAGCTAAACGGAGGTGAATAAAATGTGGTGGAATGGGCCATGGTTTAAACTGAAGTTTAAAGATAAGCGGAGCTTAGTTAAACTCGAGTTTAGCATCCATTTGGTGGAAACGGACCTTAAGGACTTATACTTGACAGTGTTAAGCCACTTGCTGCAAGAAAGTTTGCTCTCTAGTAGACAATTGTCTACTCCGACTGTTGATAGGCCTACTAATCATGAACATTTCTAAACGTAGATCTTCCAATTTGTTTAGTGCTAATGAAAATGTCTCTTACGCACACTTACGAGCCTAGCTCAGTATCGTCCAACTCGGAAAAAATTACAAGTGCGCGAAATAGGAGGTTTAAAATGATTTCACTTTTCAGTTACTGCGAGAGATCAAATTATATTTAGTAAATTGTTACATGAGCTAGAGCTAGTGACGTTATGTTGCATTACTAGGCATCTCAAAAGATTATAATATTCTATCGAGATCAGATCCTAGCCAATCAAACTAAATCGAAAAAATAGTAACAAACTTTGTAATCTATTTTGATCGATAAAAGTAAGTTTATTTTAACGGTCCTATGACGGGTTAGTTCGACAAGTGTATTGTTGTGGACATATTGCTACTACGAGCGATAATGGATTAATGGGCTTTGATCTTTAATCTTTGATCTTTCCATTATGAAAGAAAACCCGAAAAAATCATTGTAATTAACTTTTCTCGACTCGATTCCCGTACATAAACTGAATTAAAAAATGAATTATGGACATTGTTAGCTCTCTTTCTTGTCCTTCTGAATTTTCCAGAAATTAATTATTATTGTTTATGATCATCATCATTATCCATCGCCGCTTCCTACTTCTGACAGAAAAAAGCAAGTTTAATGCTATTGACAAAATGTGTGCAAGTTGTAGTCATAGGTATACGTATTATGAATTTTAGTTTCTTTAGGATGCACTCAGGTAAAATTTACGAGTATTTGCGAGGGAATCTCTGAGGGCCATGTATTCATTTGTATTGTTGTCTGAAAACATTTCTAGTCAGGATTGCCAGTGGTGGGTATCAAACCAGAGACCTTTCGAATCATTACCTATGAGGTACCTCTGTTGGCAGTCGGAGAATATAACTTTGCCATAAAACGGTAGTTTTAACAGACGTGAAATAACAGTCTATATTGGTGAATTATAAACGATATCTATACTATTAGTTTATATTTTTTTAATAAAGTATCAAATCATCTTTCAGTGTATCTACAAAATAATGTAAAAACGACTGAAATTAATATATTATTCAGTTCCGAATTCAAAGACTAATTTATGTTGGGCCTAAGTAAACTACAGCTGGGTTGCAGTGTCTCTATGTCTGCAGTGTCAACGATATGTTTTTATCACTATTTTAAACCCGTTTCTTAAAGACAACAATATGATGGAAAGATATATTGTTATTTGCCTACCAAAATTTTGTTTAAATTGATTTTCTTGAAAGAAAAGAAAATTAAGGTTTTGTTTTCATTATGTCTAAAACGCACATATTTTCACTAAAATTATAGGGAAGCTGCACATTTCTCCAAAAGGCAAGTCCCCTTAATCGCCTTCCAAGTTTTTACATCGAACATTTAGTTGTGAAATGGCAAAACTAATCCATTGCTTTCTAGGTTTGCTGAGAGGCCAAAATGTGAAGAGATTTTTTTTTTTTTACAGAGGTAAACTCATTTATAAACAATGTATGTTTCCGAGAATATTGATTTCACGAATAATTTCTCCATAAAAGCGCTGCAAATCAAACTCAAATATGTGTATCTTCATAGAAGTGACACAATTTCATTTGATGAATAAAAATTACGGAAGTAGTGATTTAAAATTAACTCGTCTGACTTTTTCGTATACTAAAGACAATATCGGGCTTATTAGTGTGTCTCAAAGTCAAATGTGTGCATTGTTGATTAGCGAGATTAATAATAAGAACTACTTTTAAAGTAAAATTCTATGTTCTAATGCCAATCAAAACTTTGAATCAAATCGTATGGCAAAAGGCATAATTAACTACGCGGCATTAAAAACTGCTGACAAAACCCGGTAATAATGTCTAATGTTTGTTTGTTTGTGTTTGCCCCATGCTTTAGTGACAGAATAAAAATAAAAACTACTATTATTAAAACAAATCAAAGCGTAAAGACATCAATGACAATTACACACAACACTAACATAGTTGAGTTGTAGTAAATAAAAACTAACATAGTAATTATTACTATTTTTTCACTAATCAACTACAACGAACTTAGGTAACTTATTGTAGAGACAAAAAGAAACAAGCGCGGAAACGTCAATCAATAATACAAAATAATGAATTAATCATTGTTCATTTGAAAGTCACGATGTGCATGTCCTATGTTATTCATATCATATCATATTGGTATTTATTTTTGCAGTCGCAAAACGATAACTAGACCCCTGGCCGTGCGTTGAGTCGGGAGTATCGTTATCTCATAGCGCGGGGTGGAGCTAAAAACCAGTTGTCTCGTTATCTCTGTCTTAGCATGTCTCTCTTCGTCTCTTTCTGGCCGGCCCCCGATACCTCGTCCCTTCCGCAGTCCCCTCCGAGATTTCCGCGTCGCCTAGCTATTGCGTACTCTTAAGGAAAGTCTCTAAAATGCAAAGTAATCTAAGTCAACCTGCAGCTGTAAACATGAACTACACAAATAAACACTAAATATCCGATGCAAATCGTTCGTATTAACAGTAACAGTGATTGGACTGACAAATTCGGTGTAATCTCAAATTCGTGTTCTCTGGCTCAAATTCATATGGACTTGGCACCAAACATGATATTATTAGTCGTTTTGAGCAAAATTTTGTGTTCATAGGTCATTTCCAAAAATCACCGCCATTTTGGATTCGAAGGGAATTTTAAATGCCTACACATCTTAAAAAATCTTTTGGGTACCAGCTTCAACTGAGCCAAGTGCCAAACCGTGTTAAAAAAAAAGAGCAGCATATTAATCAGCACAATAATCATTAACTACCTGTTGAGCACCTCTGGTTGCCACAGCAATGACTGGCCAAAAAGTAAAAAAATGAATGTCGGTTTTAAATTTAACATTTAAATCACATGGAGAGAAGTGGAACTGGCAATGAAGAAAATGAAAAATGGTAAAGCTGCGGGAGTAGATGAGCTGGCAGTGGAAATGATAAAAGCGGCAGGGCCTGTGGGGATGCAATGGCTATACAGAGTCTTATCTGTTGTATGGAAGAATTAGGAAGTTCCTTTAGACTGGAAAACGGGTCTCATTGTACCTATATTTAAAAAGGGAGACAAGAGAAACTGTGCCAACTATAGAGGGATAACTCTGACATGTCACTGTGCCAAGATCTACGAAAGAATAATAGATAACAGAATTAGAAACTCGATAGAAGGAGATTTAAGAGAAGAACAACATGGATTTAGAAGAGGAAGATCGACGGTGGACCTGATTTTCTCACTCAGACAGCTAATGGAAAAGTGCTATGACCGAGAAAAGGACCTATGTTTGGCTTTTCTAGATATCGAAAAGGCATACGATAGCCTCAAAAGAGAGAAGGTTTGGGATGCTATGGAAAATATAGGAGTTAACAAAGGAATAATAACAAGAGTGAAAGAGATGTACTCGATATCTAGAAGTGCTGTAAAGACAAGAGGTGGAATTACAGAGAGTGGTTGAAGTTCTCCACTATTGTTCATTATTGTCATGGACGAAATCACCAGGAAAGTTGCAGAGAGAATCGGGGAAGAATGTATGAAAATAATGTTATTTGCAGACGATCTTCTGGTGTGGGGAGAGGATGAAGAGGAGGTGCAATCTCAAGTTGATGTGTGGAGTGTGGTGGCAGGAGAATATGGACTGGTGTTTGGAAGTGGCAAGAGTGAAACAATGCTGATGACACGAGATAAAGCGAAGAATGTCAGGATTCTACTAGGAGGACAGATTTTGAAGCAAGTGGAAAAATTTCAAGTACGTGGGGAGTATAGTAGCATGCAATGGAAGGATTCAACCAGAGATAGGAAGAAGGACACAGCAAGCTGTTGGGTTATTCCAATCTATCCGAGATCTCATATGGAACAGAGAAGTACCAAAGAAGTGCAAGGTTACCATCTACCAGACCTACTTTGTTCCAATACTGACATATGCAGCAGAGACTTGGAATATGACAGCAGTGGAGGAGAGTCTTGTGCAGGCTGTAGATATGAAGTTTTTGAGAAGCATTGTGGGTAAGACTAGATGGGACCGAATACGGAATGAGGATATCCGAGATCAAGTAGGCGTGAGGAATTTAATGGAGCGAATTGGAGAGAGAAGATTAAAGTGGTTCGGACATGTCAAGAGAATGGAAAGATCAAGATTACCGAGAAGGATGATGGAATTGGAAATTCCAGGTAGGAGACCAAGGGGCAGACCACGACAACAATGGCAGAATGTGAGAAAAATGTGGTGGAAGAAGAGGAGTGGTGGCAGGACAGAAGAAGATGGAGAGGCCTATCTTCAATGCCGACCCAACGCAGAGTTGGACGTGGCAACAGATAATGATGATGATGATGATTTAAATCATAAAAATTTTATGCTAGAAGCATTTACAGGGGTAGGGTAAAGGAGTTTCTATGTTGGACCCAATCTATGAAGATTTTCTTGAAAATACTACTAAATAGATGTTAAACTTCTAGAATTTCACCCGGATTTTTATTTTGACATTATTTTCGTGTTATTCGAGTCTGAAATATACGAAAACGATACCAAACATGATTTATTAGACACACTAAAAGAATTTTTGTATCTGAGAACATCGTTTTGAAAAATGGCCGCCATTTTGAATTCTAAGGGAAATTTCGAGTGCCTCCACATCTTTAAAAATTACTTTTGGTCCAACCTACAACTGTGCAAATTGGCAAACCGTGTTCAAAAAGTGCAGTATTATTTTGCGTACCGCTACCACTACTAAAGCTGTGATAAACTGAGAGAACAGCGCGGAAAATTGACGGCCGTCTAGCTTGGCCTAGGCCTACTTCTTGCCAGTTTCAACCATCCCTAGGTGTCAAATGACTCATTAAGCAAGGGCTAGAAGAAAACTAATAATTTTTGTAACTAAAATATAAATTTAAAAACTAGTTAGTCTGTAGGGTCTATCCCAAAACTATCAATTTATTTCAATAAATTGGATAGGCGTTAGCTGTGTTGATCTCGCATTTACAGCCAAGTTGCCTAGCCTAGCTGACGTGCAAAACTCTGGCTAAAATAATAATATTCTGACCAGACTTAATTTCGTATGTAGGCCCTATTTAGATCATCTTATTAAGCGAGCGAAGCGAGCGTTTCCATTTGACTCTGCCGGAAAAAATAGTCACTGTTTTTTTGTTTATGTCTCGCCATAACGTTCGGACGGAGGCTCAGATCGAGTTGAAATTTGGACCATCCGCAAGCTTCGTTCTCGATTGAATGCCATTAGTTTTGTGGCAAAATCGTTCAAAAAGTTAAAAAGTTACATTAAAGTTAATCAAAAGTTTTTTTTTCAAACTAAACGGCGACAAAATCTGAGGTGGCTAAATCATAGAATGTCCGTCCAGTCACGAATATGTTAATTTTATTTTGATCCGATAAGTAGTGTAGAACTGTAGATGGAAATTACATTATAACAAAGTACCGTTACCATGGCAACGGAAAGTCGTGCAGCTTTTTTGGCTCATGATAGCGGTCAAACAGAGGTTCGGATCGAGTTGAAATTTTGACCATCCGCAAGCTTCGATCTGGATTGAATGCCATTAGTTTTGTGGCAAAATCGTTCAAAAAGTTATAAAGTTACATTAAAGTTAATCGAAAGTTTTTTTTTAAAACTAAACGGCGACAAAATCTGAGGTAGCCAAATCATTTAGAATGTCCGTCCGGTCATGAATATGTTAATTTTATTTTGATCCGATAAGTAGTGTAGATGGAAATTACATTTTAACAAAAGTAACGTTACCATGGAAACGAAAAGTCGTACGAAGCTGGAGCTTTTTTGGCTCATGATAGCGGTTGTACAAAGATTCAGATCAGGTTGAAATTTGGACCATCAACAAATTGTATAACACGTGCTCGCTTATCAACGCGTCCAACTGAGCGTTTTCCTAGTAACTAGGGAAACGCCAAAGTCATTGTTAAACGAGTGAGTGAGTGAGCCAATTGTGTTGAGTACCCGGGAACATCCCCTTTCCTCCCCTATACCTAAGGATCTTGCCCAGTATGAGGAATGATACCGGGTACTCAACACATGGCTCACTCACTCGTTTAACAACGACTTTGGCGTTTCCCTAGTTATTTAAATTGAACATTTGAAATGCGAATCGTGTTCAAAACGTATTAGCGTGAAACATTAACAAATTTCCAATATAAAACAAAATCACCTAAGTTTTATTTCCCATTTAACACCCCTCAAAAATAATATGTGGGTGTAAAAATATAAAAAAGTTCGAACTAACGGGTATCGAACCTCAACCCTCCGTGCGGTAGGCTAAATGCTTACCAATAGGCCATGCAAGCCACGTAGATGTGGTCCCGCTAGCTGCTACTTAACAAATGCTATCGATATTTTAAGAATCACATTTTTATTTATTGTAGGATTAAATCGCAATGGATCTAGCTGATTTTGTTAGCAGTTCTCAATAATTTCGTACCGGATGTCCGTTTAAAATTTCAGCCCAATCTGTTCAGCGGTTCGGCTGATTTTCGACGTACAGACAGACAGACAGCAGACAGAATTACAGAATGAGAGCCATTCGAGTTGAATGGAGACACTCGGTCGCTCCGCTCCCTCGTTTAATTAATGTTATCACACCCTTTCGAGCTTCTAATACTAGGGAAAACGCCAAAGTCGTTGTTAAACGAGTGAGTGAGTGAGCCAAGTGTTGAGTACCCGGGAACACCCCCTTTCCTCCCCTATACCTAAGGATCTAGCTCAGTATGAGGAATGATACCGGGTACTCAACACATGGCTCACTCACTCGTTTAACAACGACTTTGGCGTTTCCCTATATATTTAAATTGAACATTTGAAATGCGGATCGTGTTCAAAACGTATTAGCGTCAAACATCAACAAATTTCCAAGATAAAACAAAATCACCTAAGTTTTATTTCCCATTTAACACCCCTCAAAAATAATATGTGGGTGTAAAAATATAAAAAAAAAGTTCGAGCTAACGGGTATCGAACCCCAACCCTCCGTGTGGTAGGCTAAATGCTTACCAATAGGCCATGCAAGCCACGTAGATGTAGTCCCGATAGCTGCTACTAAACAAATGCTATCGATATTTTAAAAATCACATTTTTATTTATTGTAGGATTAAATCTCAATGGATCTAGTTGATTTTGTTAGCAGTTCTCAATAATTTCGTACCGGATGTCTGTTTAAAATTTCAGCCCAATCTGTTCATAGGGTTGCCAACCGTCCGGAATTTCTCCGGACAGTCCTGATTTTGATGCCCTTGTCCGGAAAGAGGAATTGCCTCATTCCGGACGGCACTTTGTCCGGAATTTGTGAAAAAGTCATATTTGTACTACATTTTATTGAATTTTAGAGTATTGCAGTGAATAAGTGTTTTTTCTCTCTTAAGTTGTTACATCAGTTGGTTTGGTAATTTGGAATAAAAGTTAGTTTCTTTCATGTAGCCGCCTTTTCGTAGTCCTACTCCTAGCTAGTCGTGCTCGTGACCTCTATGATCGTGACTGCCCTGTCCCACTACCCCTCCCTAACCCCTTTGTATTGTATGCGCACTTGGCGAGGCGCAGGCGCTACAACATGAGATTTCAGTTTAGTATTATAGTCCGTTTGTTTAGCGACCGTGGCCAGACGTGTCGGCAATGAACGTACAGTAGGCGATTTTCCTGTGCTTTCTGTCGGATTGTTGCATCGTGAAATGGAACTGGTAGGCAATTCGCCTCCCATAAGAAGAATGAAAACTTGGATATATCCAAGTCATTGAATCTTTAAATTACGTTTCCGGCTGTTTTGAAGGTTAAAAGAGTCCCAAAAAATTTTCGCCTCCGGCGGCTGGGGCTTCGCCCCAGACCCCTTGTGTGCCACTAAAATTCTAGATTTGTCCGGAATTCTAGTTAACCCAAGTTGGTAACCCTATCTGTTCAGCGGTTCGGCTGATTTTCGACGAACAGACAGACAGACAGATAGACAGACAGAATCACAGAATGAGAACCGTTCGAGTTGAATGGAGACACTCGGTCGCTCTGCTCCCTCGTTTAACTAGGAAAACGCTTAAGTCCCGCCGCGTTGATGGATGAGCATTTTTGTAAGTTTTTAGTTTGCGTAGGACCACTTTTCCTTTGCAAGTGCTTTTTGAATGCATTGTAGGTGATTGTTGTCAAGTTTCTATTGTTTCTTGATAATTGTTATTCTAAACCTAAAAAAATAATATTAAAACCCTTATTTCTATGGATTCTGGCTAACTTTTTCAACTTTTTCTTTCAAAAGTTACTACATCACCATAACCTTAATGTCCATGTGAAATATGAACGCTGTAGCCCCACCCGTTTGGTCAGAATCGGCCCAAATGTCACGAAAATATCGCACTAAAAATCGAAAAAAATCGTAAAAGTACGATATTCATGAGAAATATTTCTTCGATTGTGTCAAAAACAATACACCTCTTAGTTTAGAGATTTCGAAGGTCCCCTCCAATTTTCATCAAGATCGCTTATGCCGTTTGCCCGGAATCGTGCTAACAAACAGACAAAAATCAAAAAAAAAAAAAAAACATTGGAGCTAAATTTTTTGGGGGGTCAGTGAAATTGAAGTCTTCGCTTCGCTCATCCAATTATTTAATGAAGAGCCTACTCGAAATAATAAACATGTAGGCCTAGGCCTACTTTGACACCGCACAAAAGCAAATCTAGGCCTAAAAATCTCGCGTGAACGGCTGACAAAGGCTTTAAATGTGCAAAACGAAGGGCAATGAGGTTGAATCCATTTTTTAAACATCTGATGTAATCTGCTTACAAATAAACACATACATTAATCGGTAGTGTAATCGGCTAGATAAAAATGTAATGTCCCAAATATATGCTTCATTCAAGAACCTGTCAACATTCACTGTCGAGATCCAAACGTAAAGTTTAGATAATACCTTTCAGGTAGTTTTGTATGAGTAAATGGTTGAAATGGATGGAAATCTATTTGGTTACTGTATTTTATTGTTTCCTAAATTGCAATTTTGGTGAATTACATATACAATCATAATATTTCTTAGTATTTTCGTAGACGACGCGATTCATCGTGAATTTTCCTATATAGGTGGGCATACCTATCCCCTTTTCTCTAGTTCCTCACTCTCGCGCTAGAGCGCCATAGTGTTCCTTGTTTCCTCGGATTGAAGGTGTATCATGTAGGCTCCAAAAGTGAAGACAGAGTAGCATCTAATTGATTTTAAAATGTAACCTCTCTCTACATCATTTTAATGATCAAGCACAAATGTTATAAGGACTAAGCTATGA
The DNA here is from genome assembly GCA_024449915.1 of Sweltsa coloradensis. NCBI lineage: Eukaryota > Metazoa > Arthropoda > Insecta > Plecoptera > Chloroperlidae > Sweltsa > Sweltsa coloradensis. Next base: position 24,482 of record JAMZAV010009368.1, on the reverse strand, counting down.
CCACAGATATTAGATTGCTATGACATAATTCACTAAGTGATATTACATGAAAATGTTGATACAAATATTATTGTGACATATTTTTATTATTGGTGGCAACAAAAGTTCAAAACTTCCAAGAAGAATACAAATTTGTATCAAAGACTGGGATTTCTATTATGAAATGGCTAATCAGTGTTAGTAAGGTAGCGCCAAAAATATATAACGATTTATACGTTTTCACTCGCTTGTGACCTCGTGACACGACACCTCTGCCTACGAACCGAGCAAATTTAAATCATAAATTTTTTGATACTCGATCTCGATCGATCGAATGTTGTTGTGAGATATGATACCGATGTTGTCGTGAGATATGATACCGATGTTGTCAACAGTTTACCTGGAATAAACAGAAAGCTGACCGTCGAAGCTAGTCTCCGTGATAGCCTCAGCGACCCCTCTGAATGCACACAAATAGTATCAACTGCAAAGCAAGCTGCATATTGTAAAGATGCCTATGATGTTGCTTTATCTTATGATCGGCAGAGTTGCCACTCACGAAATTATTTTATCCCTCGTCTTTATGTGATTAAAGGCCTCGGTATATTATAAAATATCAAGTTGAACAAGGTGGGGTGCGGTGATTACCCAAAGCAATTGTCAACAGTAGTACGTACCCTACGCTTTAAAAAAAAAAAATTAAGTGGTCAAAATCGGGTGCAAAAATATTGGTAAGTAGTACATTATGCGATAGCAGAATTTAGGACACTGATACTTAAAATAAATTTTAAGAACACCATTGAAAAATATTCTATTGATAGAATATTAGGCCCTATAGCTGTGAAAAGAATAACACTTTTTTTCCGAGTTTCCATACTGAAAATACAAATTGTGCTACGTAACCAAAGCTATTATGATGGGGACTAAGAGGGAAAGTAAAGAAAGTGGAGAAATCAATTACTCAGCATTTCTTAGAGGATAGAAATTAATGGGCTTTTGTCTGAGTAACAACTAGCACTGCTGCAGCCCAGGATATTAACAAGAGAAGAAAGAAAGTGGGGGTGTGTCCTTAAATTCGGCAGTTGGAGGGAGACGAGCGTTGATTCGTGTACGATTACTGTACGGCAGCAGCCAAGATGCTTTAGTGGTGGGAGGTAATGAGAGCAAAGCCTAGACTTACAAGTTACCTAATTTTTTTTTTACAGTCTGAATTTAGAGATGTGGAATCCGAGCGTCATGTCGTGAAAGACTTGCTACTCATTTCCTAGTAGGGGGATAGAGCACCCAATTGCATGTGGTTAGGACTCCTTCTCTAGTTTACTCACAAACAGGTTGGCATAATAAATAAAAATGAATAAAATCGTATTTAGAGTCAACCACTCAAGTCATAACTGGATTTTCAGTGGGGGGACAGTAAACCAACAGCGACAAAGCCAACCCTGACGCAATAGAGAGTAAGCGACAAACCAACCAAAGATCAATATTTTAATAAGAAATAAAGTAATCAGTGGTATGGACAGTTGCAAACACCGCGGATCAACGCCAGAATTAAACAAGCCGGATTCAAAAAACTTTGAATTTATTATGGGTTCTCGTTGCCAGACGGCTCTAAAGGTCACTATTTACAAATACATAAGACAAGAACTGATGAACTGAGGACCAATTCAGAAGTAAAAAAAACTTCTGCATAGAGCAGGCAAACCGAACCCTGGACCTTCTGCAAGCAGACGACGCTGGACTACAAGATCCAACGAGCCACACACATCTGGTGCCCTTTGGTTTCTAGGTAGTGGCGATCCCAAAAAACTGTAAGTATGTTGAGGCGTAGAACCATATATGCTGGTTCTAAGAGAAATGGGGTGTCTGTTTGGAGCAGGTGGCAGAGTTGTAAGAAAAGTCCTAGGGGGCCGTGCGACAGGGAAGTTAGTGCAAAGAGAGGAGACATGGATGGTGACCAGTGAGCTTCCCGGTGGGAGTGGGTTGGTAAGTAAGAGTGAATTGTTCACCGGGAAGGCGTACATATCCTAATGTTGTTTCAGGTGTCGGGATCGTGACGTGCTGTCGAAGGTGGCGGTCCACAAAGGAGGACGTCCTCTCAGTGGGCGAGTTGAAGCTGGATGGCACCACTAGTAGCCTCAGGTTTATTACCATTCTAAGTTACGAATTGTTCAAAGAAAGGTCGCAAGGTTTTTATTGTTTACTTTTATTTTGTGTTTACTTTTATTATATTATTGCTAAAAATTATCTTCTTATCTGGGTAGGTCCATTACAACTAAGAGTTCAGGAGGCTTTGCGGCAAGGCACTAATTCGGACCGTGTGGGTAAGAAAAGCAATTTTAACACGCTACGAAGGCAGATAGAAGAAATCAAGTATTTTTAATCGCCTACATCGATTTAAAAATGTGAACGACACAAATGTCAATATATTTGATAGCCAAGGTTTTCCAGTAAACAATTGAAATTACTTTTGTCAAGCCCACGAAAACGGTAGGCTATTCTAAAAGCTGGCATAGCACTTAGGTCGGCTTTTACATGGTCACAGGTTATAATTGTTTTTGAAAAATTGAAAAAACGGAGCTTCAATTTAAGGTCCTTGCTAAACGTTAATAGCGCCTAACAGATATTGATTGGTTTGAGCTGACAAATGGTATGCAACTTAAGGATCTTCAATAAAATTCACCCTTATAAGTGTTTAGATGGCACTAACGTAATGTTGCCCACCAGTTGCGCCGTAACAGTACGGTGCGACCATCATCTAAACTCCCATATTGTGCCAAGTGCATTGTTCACAATTATTTTTGCAAGTGGTTGGCACTGCATACCAGGACTACATCCAAGCATTCCCTGATCGTGGTTGTCTTTGTATGCCAATCTTTGTATACAGTCATTACTCATTAGTTCTAGGTACTGGTCATTTTAGTTTGCTTTAACTTTAGATTTCATTCCATGCATCGGTACGTAACAGCTAGTTGACGTTGTATTCAGACTCGATTTCAATGTATCAATTCGTTCTTCTGACCTACTCTCATCGATTATACTCTTATGTCAGCGTGCATAAGCATTCAATAGCTGGCTACTCGAGGATAGTTGCCTGGCGCGTGAGAAATCATACCATAACAAATACCCATCCTCACGGCTAGTCAACCGTATCTGTCAAAAGGGTAATTAAAGCATAATACACAAAAACTCGTTCGAGGCGGGATCGTGCATGAGAAAGAGAGACGAAAAGCGAAGGCCACAGCTAACCCAGTCACGTCGGCAGCGTTTTTAGGGGGGGGTGCGGGAGGGTGGGGTAGTGACATACGTCAAGTGCTGTCGGGGCAGATGAAGTTTGGCCCCTCGACCCTAGCATCTATGAGCTCACACGGGCAGACCCCTGTACGAAGCGCGGTAGCCGGGGGATAAGAAGGTAACTTTCTTAAATGTCTTAATAACCGCTGACATCTTGTTACGAGTGCTAGGGGCGGTGGGCTGGAAGATGCTAAGGTAAGTGGAAGACTGGAGACCCTCTTGAAATAAATTACTGAGTTAGGAGCGTCAGCTGATGATAATCACGTGCACAATGCTAATATCCTATAGAGTTAACCTGAAACCCTAACTACGACATGTACCATTGCATTAGCATTGCCAGTATTGAACTCTTGACGTGTGAAATTTTTCGTATTCCCAGACTTGAAACAGACTTGTATGCTGCAAATTCCCCCCAAAACTAAAATTATCGAACCTTGGGAACTTTTTTTTTAAAGAACCTTAGAATTATTAAACTCGGTTCTGCAGTAAACAATGACTCAATATCCATCATAAATAAGAATACTTGAATTGTGTGCTGGTCGGATCAGCGTCGCAATTATACACATTAAGAAAAGTATGCACTTTGACCATAACCAAAAACATGTAGCCTACCCAAGATTTTTAGCAAAAACAATATAAAAGGTAACAAAAAAAATTCAATAAACCCCGACATAAAACGCTTTGTAAGGATGGTAAAATACAGAAAAAACCTATGCTACTAGTGGTAGTACCCAGCTTAGCTCGCCTGCTGGGAGGATAATCCGCGTTGTGGGACCACCAAACATTCGACCGCACGGTCACGTACCAGGACACCTGAACAAACATACGGACCCCACGTAAGCATCAGGAAGAAAACTCAAACAACTTGCCAAACCACTCGCACCGGCTGCTTATTGGGTCACCATCATGTCGCCTCTCCGTTGAAACGAACATCCATACGACAACGGGGACTAGCCGCTCTGAGAACGTTTTCTTAGAACCTGGCCACCAAACCATTTCTCTTTGGAACTAGCACACATGTATCGCCTCAACAACCACATCTACAGTCAAACCCTACAATCACAGGCTACACACCTTTAGGTGATTTCTCGCGTGCAAGCCGCAATGCTATTGTTGCTAATATTAATCATGAAACTTTTAGAGTAGGTGAGGGTAAAATGTTGTTTGAGTTATTTTGGACTGTACACTGCACTTAAACGTGTAAACCAATATTTGTCAACAAACTATTCAGTGTCTTCTATGGTTTAATGAAGTTGACATACGCGACACAAATGACGAAGTTTACATTCAAGACGACTGAACTATTTGTGAAATATTGTTTTACATAGTTTTCCTTCATTAAGGCAGTGTACAGTCCAAAATAACTCGGAAACACATTTGCTAGTGTTGTGGTAGCTTAATGCACAAGTTTAACAAGACGCCCTCTATCTACAAAGTATGGACTCAAAGACCGGCGGATGGTAGCTGTTGATGGAGCATACTGTGGAGCACTACTGTCAGCTGCAGAATAGCAATCACATCGTGACCTAGGGCACGACCGTGCCGCCACTCACTCGGCTTTACGGCTGAACTGAGTGCATAAGCGACCAAACAAGATTACGTTCATGAAATCATTTAAACCTCGGTCACTCGCGTGGGTTTGTAGGTTCTATATCCACTCTGTCCCTCTGCATCGACTTGTTTTTTTACCGACTCTATAGATTCTCAGTACTTCAAGTCACCTATCTGTAGTAGGGTTCAAAATTTCCGGAAAAAAATTGAATTCGGAAAAAACGGATAGTTTTCCGTTTTTTTCCGGAACAAAATTGGAAAAGTTGGGAAAAATTGGAAATATCGTATTTACTTCAACAAAGTTTACCAGTTTGGTTCAAGTATTAAGCATTGTAAAAAATTAGATTGTGACTCAAGTCACTTAAAAATAAAAAATTAGTTAAATAATACAGGTCTATTGCTATTTAATAGCCTGCTTAACGTTACACCTACGTCGCTGCATGGTGAGCGAAATGGTCGGCATTTGGTGCATCCCACCACAAAATCAAGGAACCGTATCACAAGCAGCGAATAGAAAAGTTGTAGCTGTACGATCTAATCTCAAATTCTGTGATGATGGCATTCTGCCAACAGGTTGAAAAAAAGACTTGTAAACACTTCCATGCCAGGATGAACAGGAAAGGACTCTGTGCTGTAGTCTAATCTTTCTGTTTCATTGGAGTCTGAGGCAAAACCTCCTATTCCAAGTGCTGATGAAAATGATGAGTTGAGAGAGTACAGATCTACATTACTAGTAGGCGGTAGTTATTTTTTCACACTAGGCCTATGCCTAAACTAAGATTTGCTCTGTTCCTACTTTATTATTTATAGATCACATAGGCATACTTTGTTGCATTTACTGGGGTTTAAAATGTTTGACTTCAGCCTACAAAAAGTTTAGGAAGTAGCTGGAAAATAAGAGAGGCCTAGTATAAAATTTTAACGAAAATTGTATAAATATATACCATAATCAATGATCATCAAAATTTGCCATATGCTTAAAGTTTATAAAACTATCAAGAAAATGTAAAATATTGAGTTGTGACTTTTGAGTCAGACTTATGATTTACAGTGATGGAAATGTATGATACAGTACATTGAGGCCAAATCTAATTGATTTAACATTTTTCTCATAAAATATTTTTTAATCTAGTATGTATGGAAGCGTAAACAATCCTCTAAAATTCCAATTCAATTAAAAATTAGTCTCTTTATATCTAGCTTGAGTACTACACCCTACACGATGTATGGAAAGGTAAAGTTACTTTAAAAATAAAATCTCAATAATAAATGTAACCTAAGCTGTCAGCTGATGATAATCACGTGCACAATGCTACTATCCTATAGAGTTAACCTGAACCCTAAATACTGACTATGTACCCATTGCATAGCATTGGCCAAGTATTGAACTCTTTACGTGTGAAATTTTTCGTATTCCAAGACTTGAAACGTCGACTTGTATGTGGCAAAGCGCAAAACTAAAATTATAGAACCTTGGAACCTTTTTTTTTAAAGAACCTTAGAACTATACTAGGAAACGCTCAGTTGGACGCGTTGATAAGCGAGCACGTGCTATAGCTAGACCCACATTGCACATTTTTTTAAATTTTAAAATTTACGACGTTCGCGTTTCCAGTATTATTTATTATTGCCAAGGTATTTGGGTAAACCCGTGTTTAAATCTTTATTTTAAAATCCACCGCCATCTAGAGGACCTTGACTCCTTGGGAAAACTTTTTAAACTCTTTGTTGACAATTAATAGACTGCTTTCTCGAAAGTATTTTGATTACTTCTAGGTGGCAGTGCATTAGAAACTTCGCGCCTCTTTTCGTTGCCATGGCAACGTTACTTTTGTTATAATGTAATTTCCATCTACACTACTTATCGGATCAAAATAAAATTAACATATTCGTGACCGGACAGACATTCTAAATGATTTGGCTATCTCAGATTTTGTCGCCGTTGAGTTTGAAAAAAAAACTTTGGATTAACTTTAATGTAACTTTTTAACTTTTTGAACGATTTTGCCACAAAACTAATGGCATTCAATCGAGAACAAAGCTTGCGGATGGTGAAAATTTCAACTCGATCCGAGCCTCCGTTCGAACGTTATCGCGAGACATACAAACAAAAAAAAAAAAAAAAAAAAAAAAAAAAAAAAAAAAACAAAACCAGTGACTATTTTTTCCGGCAGAGTCAAATGGAAACGCTCGCTTCGCTCGCTTAAAAACTCGGTTCTGCAGTATACAATGACTCAATATCCATCATAAACTAAGAATACTTTGAATGTGGTTGCTGGTACGGACCAGCCGCTCGCAATTATAACATTAAGAAAGTATGCATTTGACCATAACAAAACATGTAGGCCTACCCAAGATTTTTAGCAATAACAATATAAAAGTTAACAAACAAGAATTCAATAAAACCCCGACATAAACGCTTCGTAAGTGAATGGTAAAATACAGAGAATAAACCTATGCTACTAGTGGTAGTACCCAGCTTAAGCTCGCCTGCTGGGAGGATATCCGCCTGTGTGGACCACCCACATTCGACCGCACGTCACGTACCAGACACCTGAACAAACATTACGGACACGTACGCATCCAGGAAGAACTCAAACAACTTGCCAAACCACTCGCACCGGGCTGCTTATTGGTCACCATCCATGTCGCCTCTCGTTGAACGAACATCCGTACGACACGGGGACTTGCCGCTCTAGAACGTTTTCTTACAACTTGGCCACCAAACCATTTCTCTTGGAACTAGCACACATGGTTATCCGCCTCAACAACCACCTCTACAGTCAACCCTACATCACAGTGCTACACACCTTTAGGTGATTTCTCGCGTGCAAGCCGCAATGCTATTGTTGTGCTAATATAATCATGAAACTTTTAGAGTAGGTGAGGGTAATAATGTGTTGAGTTATTTGGACTGTACACTGCACTTAAACTGTGTAAACCAATATTTCAACAACTATTCAGTCGTCTTATATGGGTTTAATGAAAGTTGACATACGCGACACAAATGACGAAGTTTACATTCAAGACGACTGAATATTTGTTGAAATATTGTTTTACATAGTTTTCTTCATTTAAGTGCAGTGTACAGTCCAAATAACTCGGAACACATTATTGCTATTGTTGTGGTAGCTTAATGCACAAAGTTCTAACAAGACGCCTCTATCTACAAGGAGACTCAAAGACCGGGGATGGTAGGCTGTGGATGGAGCATTACTGTGGAGCACTACTGTCAGCTGGAGAACTAGCCAATCACATCGACCTAGAGCCACGACCGTGCCGCACTCACTCAGCTTCTGGCTGAACTGAGTGCATAAGCGACCACAAGATACGTTCATGAAATCATTTAACCCTCGGTCCCTCGCGTGGGGTTCTACAAACCCCAAGTTCTATATTCCACTCTGTCCCTCTGCATCGGACTGTTTACCGACTCTAGATTCTCAGTACCTTCAAGTCACTCTATCTGTTAGTAGGGTTCAAAATTTTCCGGAAAAATTGAAATCCCGGAAAAAACGGATATTTTCCCGTTTTTTTCCGGAAAAATTGGAAAAATTGGGAAAAATTGAAATATATTTACTTTCAACAAAGTTTACCAGTTTGGTTCAGTTTATTAGCATTGTAAAATTAGATTTGTGACTCGAGTCACTTAAAAAATAAAAATTAGTTATAAATACAGGTCTATTGTTATTTAATAGCCTGCTTAACGTTCCACCTACGTCGGCTGCATGTGAGCGAAACTGGTCGGCATTTGGTGCTATCCACACAAAATCAAGGAACCGTCTCACAAGCAGCCGAATAGAAAAGCTTGTAGCTGTACGATCTAATCTCAAATTCTGTGATGATGGCATTCATGCCAAACAGGTTGAAAAAAGACTTGTAAACACTCCATGCCAGGATGACACAGGAAATGACTCTGATGCTGGTAGTCTAATCTTTTCTGTTTCATTGGAGTCTGAGGCAAAACCTCCTATTCCAAGTGCTGATGAAAATGATGAGTGAGAGATTACAGATCTACATACTAGTAGGCGGTAGTATCTTTTTTCCACTAGGCCTATGCCTAAACTAAGATTTGTCTGTTCCTACTTTATTTTATTTTATATATCACATAGGCATACTTTGTTGCAATTTAACTGGGTTTAAATTGTTTGACTTCAAGCCTACAAAAGTTTATGAAGGTAGGCCTAGGAAAATAATAGAGGCCTAGTATAAAATTTTAACTACTAGGAAAACGCTTAAGTCCCGCCGCGTTGTTGGATGAGCGTAATTGGTGCATTGAGATACCATGTGTTATATGGATTTTCTGTTGTTCTGTGAAAAAATCATTACTCAGTTGAAGATTTTTTAAAATTAATATAAATTAAATAAAAAATAAACTTTTATCTTTAATTTTTTTAATTAATCGTAATTTTAAAAAAGAAAAAAATCGTAAGATTTTGATTTTCATAAGAAATAGTTATTCGATTGTGCTCAAATTTCACAAGAATATATTAGTTCATAAGATTAAGGTTCTGTGAAAAAATCATTACAATCGGATAAAGTATATTGGTGTAAAAAGTCAAAGAATTGTTTTAAAAAAGAAAAATCACGTAAAATTTCGATTTTTATAAGAAATAATTTTTCGATTGCGCTCAAATTTTACAAGAATATCTTAATTCATAAAATTATGGTTCTGTGAAAAAATCATCAAAATCGGATAAAGCATGTAGGTGTGCAAGTCGAAGAAATTTTTAAAAAATCGAAAAAAATTGTAAAATTGCGATTTTGATGAGAAATAATTTTCCGATTGTGCTCAAAAACGTGGCAGTTCTAAGTTCAGAGATTTCGAAGACCTACATAAAATTTCATCGCAATCGGAGTATCGGTTTAGCCGGAATCGTGTTAACAAACAGACAAAAATACAGAAAGAAAGAAAGAAAGAAAAAAAAAAAAAAAAACATTCCGGATTTTTTTCTCCAGTGAAGTGAAATGGAATCTTCGCTCCGCTCGCTACGCTCATCCAAAAATTGTTATAAATATCTACCATAATCAATGATCATCAAAATTTCCATATGCTTAAAGTTTTATAAAACTATCAAGAAAATGTAAAATATTTGAGTTGTGACTTTTGAGTCAGACTTATGATTTACAGTATGAATATGTATATGATATAATGATACAGTAGATTGAGGCCAAATCTAATTGATTTAACATTTTCTCATATATATTTTTTTACATCTAGTATGTACGGAAGCGGTAACAATTCCTCGAAAATTACAATTTCAATTAAAAATGTAGTCTCTTCTATATCTAGCTTGAGTACTACACCCTACACGATGTATGGAAAAGGTAAAAGTTACTTTAAAATTAAAATCTCACATAAATGTAACCTAAGGTATTTTTTTTATTTTTATATGGATGTAATACGGTAGGTACCGGTAGTCTAATTAGTAATTAGTAATGAATTAATGATTAACATTTATTTACAAAAATGTTATTATCTATGTAATTATAGGCTAGGGCCTACCTATAATTGATGCAAAATATAAACTGTTGTATATTCCTATCAATTTTATTTATCAATGTGCATGCAACACCACATTTCCCCAATTTTCAATTTCCAATTCCGGAAAATGGACATATCTGTAAAAGGGGCATACAAAGAAACTCAATGAAATTTTTGGGTTTAAATTTTGGGTTTTTTGGAAAAAAATTTCTGCAATGTACTAACTGGTCCGTGTTTTTTATAATTGTAAAAAAAAACAAATTGAATTATTTTGAAATTTTTTTTTAATGTTTTGAAAATGCCCATTTTTTAAATCTGAAAATTACAAAAAAAAAATATTTTTATAAAAATGTTCTTTGGGCATTTTGTTTCACTGCCTCCCGAAACAACCAAAAAAACCTCCCAAAAACTTTTAAAGGACATGAATAGTGCACTTTTTAAAAACTACTGAAAAAAACATCTTTAACGAAAATTAAAAACGCTTTTAAAATAAACTACATCTACCCAATACCGCCAACTCTTCCCCCCCTCATTTTACAGCGTTGTTTAAAATTTAAAATCCTTATCAAGCTCTAACTACAAAATTATAATATGTATAATGAAAAGGAATCGAGAGGGAGCTTCTCGGTTACGATGCTGTTCCCTTACCCCACTTCTTCTTCTTTTGTCAAACCTAAATATGACTGTTGCTGTCACAATCAGATTATTTTCTTCTTTTTTTATTTTTTTTTAGCTTGGGCCATGTTATTTTGATTTAAAAATTACTCTTAGTGTTGTTTTGTTCAATCAATTATATTATCTTCTTTTCTTTATTTTTAGTTTAGCTTTATATTATTTTTGTTTATATAATTACTCTTCGTGTTTATTTTAGTTTTAGGCCTATATTATAAACTAGTCACCAGAAAACATTCCAATATGCAATTAAAAAATCAACTTCATCTTGTTTATTTATATTAAAACCATTTTAATAAAATGCATAAAAATAAAAAATGAAAATAAAAAAATCTGTAAAGAGTGAAATACACTCAAATTGTACAAAAAAGATTCATTCTTCACCTAGTACGTAGGCCACTAGTATTTCCCAAAAAAATTTCACGAGCACAAAAAGAAAATTAAACTCCTAGCATTTAAATTAACCCCAAAGTTTTTTTTGGGGTTTTGAGAAAACCCCCGCGAGGGATAGTGTTAAAAAATTCCACGCGAGTGAGGGAGGGTTAAGTAGTGCTGTAGCTAGATTTGTGTAGACTCAGTTTTCTATTTTTTTAAAGGTGCTTGAAATTTACAAGTACCATACCTAAAAACCAAAGGCACACCCGGGTTGCGCTAGTTAGTGAGTAATGAAAAGAGGGTTTTTGAGAGATCGGAAAAACTTTTTTTTCAATTTTTAAAAGTCCATTTAAAAAACTTGCTTCATTGGCAATCCACTATTTTCACATACGTCTAAAACACTGTTAGCCCTATTTTTTTTTTTTTTGTAAAGATTAGCGCATTACTGTCGGAGCACATGTCCTATCTGACGATGTCACGGGGGGGAGCACATGTCCTGTCGGACGCATGTCACTATCGAGCGCATTCACTATCGACGCATGTCCTATCTGAGCGCATTCACTACTGAGCGAGTCATGTCGGAGCACATGCCATGTCGGGCGATGTACTGTTGGAGCCATGTCCACGAAGCGCATGTCATGTCGGAGCGCATGCACTGTCGGACCCAATGTCACTATCTGAGCGCATTCACTATTGAGCGCATGTCACATCTGAGCACATGTCACTTCTGAGCGATGTCACTGTCTGACACATGTACTGTCTGAGCACATGTCACTATCGGCGCTGCCTATCTGAGCCATGTCCTGTCTGAGCGATGTCACGTCTGAGCACATGTCACTGTCGGAGCACTTTTTTTTTTAAAATTTAAAAAGTTTTCCCCTGCCAAGAGGAAATAACTAAAAATTACCTGTTTGGGGGAAATTTTTTATGGCCTTTACAAAAAAACGAAGCACTATTGGACAATGTGAACAACGCGCAATTCACCTTTTCATTTAAATTTTTGGGTGAAAATTGGCTTGTGGGGAGGGTTTTTTTTTAGTCTGGTGAGATCAGGGTTTTTGGTCTCTTGCTTGATTTTCGAGCAAGATTAACGAGCAGGCCAAAATTAAAGTTTTAAATTTCCCTTTTATTTTGTAGCCACTGTTTTTAAACATAAAAATAAATTGCTATTATGGTTTTGGGCCTGTCAATTTTGATAAAAATTAAAACTAATTTTTTTATCGTAGACCTACTGTTTAGGCTAAGCTAGGCCTATAGGCACCGTGCGTTCGTACAAGCGCGCTCGAGGGGCCACTTTTTTTTCATTTAAAAGCCCGGCTCGCGCGCACTAGGTCACATGGGGGTCCCAGTTTGGGGTTTAAATTTCTCTAGCGTTATTTTTGCTAAAATTTTGTCAAATTTTTGTAATTTTTATAGGACAAGGGCACGACGTAGATTTGTATGTTAGATCAAAACCCTGTAAAAGATATCTAAAAATATGAAATATTATCTCATTTTCCCGAGCCGGCCGTGGGCGTTGGGGATGTTGCATTTGTTTAGTTTTTTAAAAATTTTAATATTATAGAAAGTAGGCCTAATGGGGGGGCTCTTTTGACTTGTTTTCTCACAAAAAAATTTAAGAAATTTGAATGCTTTTTAAAAGAAAAATGCAAGGAACTTATATGTTTTTTAAAGATTAAATTTTTTTTTGGGTGAAATTTATAGACCTGGCCTACTATTTCGAACTTAACCTATGATTCTTACTTAAACATTAGAAACAGCTGTATCTGTAGTAAGTACACGGAACCGACAGTGTCGATCTGAAATCCTCTGGCAAGTTTTTCTGGGTTTTTCCTCGGTAGGGTTTTGGTCCTCTTAAACATCCCTTCACAATAATTGTCAAAACTAACTAAATATAAAAAGCTAACTTTGAAGCACCATTGCCCCCTGCATTTTTAAACGAAAATGTATGTGTAAAATACGGCAAAAAACACGTTTCCCAAACTCTTGCATAAAATTTTTAACAGGTATACATTTATACACTTTTTCTATTGTTTTTTTTTGGCATTATTTTTCCGTCCCGGATTATTCCAAATACGAATAATATGATCTAGTTGATTGTTTGAGATCGAACAAAAATTTTTCAGATAGGGGATTGTTTTTTTTTATGTTGAATATGAACTATTTTTGAACGAATAGAAAATCCCTACAGTTTATTTTCTTATTATTGTACGCCTTTATGAACGTTAGTTTATTTTCAGGAAGTATTAAAAAAACACACTCAAAATTAATCTAAATCATAAATGTAGGGAAATAATACGGGGAAAAAGGGGTTTTGTTTGCAAAAAATTCTTTAGATTTTTTAAAAATAACAAATCCAAAACTAAAAATTTTTATTATTGTTATTATTGTCTCCCTTTTCTATGAAGAAAACCCAAATATACTCCTCTTATTTCAATTCTATTTGGCCGAGCCCCAAATTATAATTCCCTTTGCAAGGACGATTTTTAAAAGTCCCGTTTGCTTAGCATTTTATTTTATTATATTGTTAAACATTATTATATTTTAGATGATTAAAAAATTAGACTAAATCGCAATTTTGAATCCAACACCTTCTGTTTTGGAAGCGGAATACAAACACAGGCCATTGGCAAACCAAATGTGTGCAATGCGTGAAATAAAACAAACTGTTTTTGGTAATATCAACCTTTAAATAATTTTTCCCGAGAAAACACCAGTGCCCATTTCCCAGGGGAAATTCTTAAAATAAAGGGGCCAACAAAAATAAATGAGCCCCCTCCAAACTTACCCCTTATGCATGCTGATTTTTTTAAAAGGAATTTTTGTTTATTTTTTTTCTGGAAATGCTAGTTTGAACAACATATTTTTTGATTGAATGTTTTATTATTATCATATTCTATACCTTTAAAGGAAAAACTTTTTTTTTATACACCAAAGTTTTCCTATATTTCGAGTGGGGCCTAGTTTAAACCCTCCGCACCAGCGCCCCAAAACCTACGCCCCCCGGGAAAACCGCGCACTTTTGCCCTCTGCACATAAAAGTTGCACTAGTAGAGTAAGAAACGAAAATCAACATCTTTACTGTCCTATCACTTTTATTACTTACTTTATTTCTACCCCTAGGCTGTTACAATAAAAATACCGAATTTGTAGGGCTACAAGGGGTAAACCCTCGTGAAACGCCCATTCCTAACCAATGTTACTCCCCGCACCCCAAAACGCACTTTTTCTTCTTCGCTGTCATTTTCACTTACTATTCTGCCCGGGTTCTATGCATACAATTAAAATACAACCTTCACCATCCTATCACTGAAACTGTTTGGGGAAGAACACCCAAAAAATTTACTGATTTGGGTTGTTTGTGCCGGAAAACGACGTTTTTGTTTGTCAATCTGCCATTATTGACAGTAGACAGCCGTAATTTTCATGTCGTAAAAAAAGTTGATTGTACTTCAGTTTGGAAAACGCGCGAAAAATGCGGACCAGTCCGTTTATGGTTCCGGGGCCGGCTTATTCGCGGACTAGCCCGTTTACGGTGCAATGGGTTTAAAACACGTACCGACAACTATTTTTTCTTATTCAAAGCAAAAATTATCTTTCTTTTAAAAATATTTTTGGGTAAAGACCTTTTTTTATCCCATCACCTCATTTCGAAGTGAGATAGGTTGGATTTATATATTATAAATAGTTCCGGGCCCCTTTACTCGACGATTATAAAAATCATTCACTGCTTAACATTTAAAATTCCATTGAATAAAAAAATTCGTACGGCCGACGTAATATTTTCCCCCACTGACGGCGCCCGGAATCTCAGGCTACATTCGAAAATTGCGCGTTTTTGCCACGGGGCTTCATCGATCTCACTAGGCGCTCAGTGGCAAACACTGTGCCCATTGCAAAATTGCCCTACCAAATTTTAAAAATGTTTCTTTGAAATTTAAAGTTCAAAAAACAATATTTTTTTTGCCCTAAAACCTTTTAAAGTAAGGGTTAGCCTTTAGGGTTACCCTTTGTGGGCTACTGGGCCCTACCCCAGCGCAGTTCAGCCCACATCTTGTGCATTGAATTAGCTCAAGTTGCTGTGGGCCTTCACAATAAGTAGGTTAAGGCATAAAAACTATGTTTAAAAAATTTTTTTAAATTTCACTTGTTTTTTCAATTGCGCTTTACCGTAAATTGTATTAAACACTATTGGGAAACTAATTTTTCAAATAATACAGAAGTAAAAAAATAGGTCATTACAAAATTTGATTTTTTCACGGAATGAAAATTTTAAGCTAAACCTTGTTCCCTAAAGTAACGTAAAAATCGTAAGTCTTTATTATTTATTACATTTTTATATTTATTATTATAATTTTATATTTTTTTTCGATAAGCGAATTGTGTAAATAAATAAAATCGATTTCGACCGAGTCGAAGGGCGTTTCCGCGACTTCGATTTTAAAACCAAAAGAAAAAAGTAGTAAAACGGGTCTTTTCAGAGTTCTTTGGGACTGCCATTTGGTGCGCACGGGGACGGCGCAAAAGAAAATCACAGAGCCATTCGCTTACCAATGCTGTTCCTGTCGTCGTGAAAACTGTGAAGAGAGCGTCAAAATATTGTATTACCCGCCGAAACCGACTTTTCGACTTTCTCGAAAAAATACTCGATTTTTTAAAGCCCCAATTTTATCAAGCAGATATTTTGCTCGAATGAGAACTTTGTCAAAATGTCTAAAAATTTTGAGTCTCTCACACCCTGTGCAAACCAAAACTCGATATGACAAACTTGTAGCTTCCAAGTGATCCAACAGACTAAACCTCTGCAGGGTTAAAAAAAATTGAATTTCAAGCACTGCCCCTAGCCTATATATAGGCAAAACCAAAAATAATTTTTCATTAAAATACAGGGGGAAATTGTTTAAAAAAAAAAGTAAAAATTATTTTAAAAATCTCAATAATCCTTGAAATTTTTTGGCGTTTCCATCGGAAATCTAACCCATTTTTTTTTCCGAGTTTTCCGTGTGTCTAGGATTTTCAATGAAATTTTCAGCACTTTGAATTTTCCCCCAAAACAAGTTCCAGCAACGGCCGCTGAGCCACCATGCAGGTTCGGGGCTCTGTTTTGGCAAAAACGGTTTGGGCCCCATCCGTCACTCGGGTGGTTTATGTTTGACCTTCAGCGTCAGTAAAATCAAGATGGAAAAAGGGGGGATGGGGGAAAAATGAAAACTACCCCCAATTGCCCTACCTTTTAAAAATACTACAAAGTGATTGTGCCCTGTTTCGAGTTCCAATTGGGTCCGAGTAGTACTTACTTTTTTAACCTTTTTTTTTAAAATTTCACTATTACTTTTGAATAAAATACAGATTCACAACATGTAAAATTTCTTTAAATCAGGAAACCTCCCTGGGGAAATTTTATAATAAGGAAAATATTTTGGGGGTTTTAGCACTTCCTACCACCGATTGCTTTTTTTTTTCCCTTTTAAATATCGATCTTTGGGTTTGGGTTAGGGCTTATCGCTCCTCGTCGATTGCGTGGGGGACCTACGGGTTGCTTGGTTGCTTTGTTTTACTGCCCCCAAATTTATTTTTTATTTTATGTAAATCATCCAAAAAACAAAACCACTCGCAGATTCGTCTAATATTCGATCAAAAAATGTAGGCCACAAAACTAATTTTTTTTATTGATCTAGTTTATTTTAGGCCCAGGGTCCAAAAGAGAAAAATTTGAGTACCGGGGACTATTGTGCCCATTTCCTTTTTTAAACGAAATTTAAAAAAAGGATAAATTAATGAAATATTTTTATTTTACCGCAGTTTTTTCATGCCTTATTTCTGCGGAGCTCGTCCAATGTCGTTTTTCCTCAGCTATTTACGTGGAGCCCGGGGTGACTAGCGCTATCGCAAGCGGACCGGTTCTTTTCGCCCCTTTTTTCTGTTCCTCATATCTTCACTCGCAGTAGGCCTAGATGCGTCGCGCCCCCGTGCCTGCCGTTTGTTGGCGCAGCGCCAGTCAGAAGCAGTGAAAATTACGTATTTCCTTGTCACACGGCGTTTAACTTGGTGTTTGAAATTCCGAAAAATGCAGATGCTCGCATATAGGCCAAGGAGGGATTTTGGACCTAAAAAATAAAGAAAAAAAGGTCGGCCTATTTCGGTCATAGGTAAAATCTAATTTATTTAAAAATGTACCTCTAAAAATTCTGTTGATCAACACAAATGTTATTAGGGGGAGGCTAGACATATTCAGTAGTGATTTACGTGAAAATGTAGATACGAAAAATAAAAGTACATAAATTTTATTTTTTGTGCCATAAAAAATAAATAGAAATGATTTACTTTATTTCTTATAGGGTTGGTAAGGTAATGCCAAAAATCATACATCAATTTTTACGGTTTCACTCGCCCGCGAACCGGCACCTCCACCAAAAAAAATATTTTTTTTACTCGATTTTGAGTCAAATATTGAAATTTTTTGGGGACTCGCACACCCCTAATTAAAATGGATGGTTTCAAGTGGGAAAAAGTGGGTAGATGTTAATTACAAGAGTCGATTAGGTGAAGGGATGGGAGGATGGGGGGGAAGTTTTAGGAGGGGGTAAAAAGGGAGGGAGGGGGAGGGGACAAACCACTCACTATTTCAAATAGCGATATTAGAATGGTGCCGGGAAGATGGGGGCAGGGCAGGATGGCATAATAGACCCTAGTGTAGGTTTTTTTAATTTTTGGTATTCTGCAAAAGAGAAAAATGAAGGGGGGGGGCCAAGGAAAAAATGGAAAGGGTACCTTAAAAGGGGCTTGGGGCAAAGGAGAGAGTGGAAAATGTAAAAGATGCATTTGGGGTAGGATAGAAAAAATGAAAACCTTTTTTCTAAACCCAGCTGCCCCTGCCAAACCCAAAAAGGCAACGGATAATGATGGACTGCAGTAAAATTTTTTTGTGTGTTTTGTTTGGGATTTTAGGGAAAACTTTCAGTGACGACGATCCACCGTTCTATTCTAGTTCACCCCCATTTTTTAAATGTTGGGGTAAAACAAAATGGGAAATGAAAAATCAGTCTTTGGGGACGTTCCCCCAAAAAGGAACTTTGAAAAATTTGGAACATAAACGTCTGTCTATGGGGGGACTTAGGTCTTTTTGGATAACGAAGGACACTTTGGGGGCGAAACATCATGACGATCATTAAACCAGTCAAATAGCATCTAAATTTGATTTAAATGAGCCTAACTTAAACATTTAAATGAAAATCTATAATTTGCCACAATTAAATATATAAAATAAATATAAATATCCAGGATGGGAATAAGAAAAAAGAATCTTTAAAATTTCATTCAATAAACTTAAGAATCATGTGGTTTTTATTTGGTTTAAAAATAAAAATTGAAAA
This sequence comes from Sweltsa coloradensis, assembly GCA_024449915.1. Lineage (NCBI taxonomy): Eukaryota > Metazoa > Arthropoda > Insecta > Plecoptera > Chloroperlidae > Sweltsa > Sweltsa coloradensis. Next base: position 5,759 of record JAMZAV010009368.1, on the reverse strand, counting down.
AGTTAATAATTGGAACTTTCTTAATAAAATGAGGAAAAGCATGCTTCGTTTAGAAAAACTTTTGGACATTTAGCTTCCCCCATGAATTTGGTCAGTTTGGGTCAAGTTCCTAGCATTTTACCCTGATTCGGTGGGCGGTTGGGGAGATAAACCCTGTTTGGGAAAATTTGGGAGTCCTGACGAGGTTTTTTGTTGGCGGTTGTGCCGGGTTTTGGGGGAAGGGTTCGGGAAGATGGAATCGTGGTTTTAGAAAAATGCTTTTGGAAAACGAAATCGGGTTTAAAATTTAAGAAAAAGTATTTGAAAATGTCCAGCATTGCCCGAGGGAAAATAAGGGAATTGTGCCCAAGAATATATGGGTTATAGTGAAGCAAAGCCAGAAAATAGCCCGGGGATTTGCCGCTTGTGCCGCTAGAAAAGTTTGAGTGAAGTTTATGAAGTTTTTTTGAGTTATTAGAGCCGTTGGGGGGTAAAGTCTACGTGAAATTTAATACATAATAAATGAATAATAGTTAGGGGGGCATTCTAATTCGATTTGAGCAGGGAAAAAGTAAAACGTGATATTAAAAAGGGGATTTACCAAGCAAGAGGCAAGAAAAAAGTCGGCGTGCAAAATTGCATTGGAAGGTTTGGTGATAAGGTTATTTTTCGTAGCGGTTGGGCCTAGAGTTTAAAAATTGGGCCCAAAGAAAGCAGTTATTTTAAATAAAAAAATAATAAAAATCCCCCCGTTTTTTAAACTGTTATCCCAATTAGAAGAAATTCGGAAAATTTATTTGAGAAAGGGTTTTTCCGCCGTAGATTTCTGCCGATACAATATGATCTGTTCGCTTAGCATTGGGTTTCCCAGGCTGAGCTGTGATTGGGCGTGGTTTGTTGATTCTATTGTTGCCGGGAGGGGAAATGACATTACGTAAATTTTAAACAAACGCAGATATGGGGATGCGAGCGGCTATAAATTTATTTGAAAGAGCAAATAGCGGAAACTGATCGGGAGCGGAATTCTTTTGATAAATTTAAGTGTTTGACGAGATACAAATACCTAAACAAATGGAAGGAGAAGCGACGTGGGAATTGATGACAATCAAAAAAGTGCGAAAATTTAACCATTGGTATGGAAAATCAGGGCTAGGGATCATCTGAAAGTCATTGTACTGTATTTTAGTTTTATGCGAGTAAATTCAATAAACTCGGATTTTCAATTTTCTGTCTTGACTGTGGGGGAGACAAACGTTGTTCTTTTCCGGTTTTGAGTATTGCACCGTTTCTAACCAGCCGAATTTTAGCAAGGTTTCTGGTATTTCTATAAAGAAAACTATTTTGATCCAAAGTGATCGAAAATTACAAAAAAGATTATTTTGATAAAATTAGCTTCAGTACTGAGTTAGGTAGGGCTATATAGGGCTATATTGATGTATTTTTTTTTTTCCTATAAGAAGGCTTACTATTTAATACAGCCCAAATTGGATTGTTTGGGTTAAATTTTTGGTTTTTTATAGTATCATTTTTATTTTATCACTATTGATAAGTTAGTTTTAGGGGAGTGATTACTCCAAAGGTCTTTAGACTTCTCAATTTTGGTGGGCCTTTTTTGAGTAACTAGGGGTTTGTGAACTGGCAGGGGCCGTTTCAGCATGTGCCTAGTTCACGTTCGGGAGGGCTTTTTTCTTGATAAGGATTTTCGCCCCTAGCGAGTTGTACTATATTTTCTCAATATTTTACCCTTTGGGGTTTAAAAAATGTGATCATTTTAATTATGTGATTTTATCTTTAGATTTTTTAGTATTTTTTTTGTTTATTTGTTCTACAAAATTTGTTGGGGTATTTTGGGGGGCGCAACGGGAAAGGGTGAGTTGGCAGACTTCTCAGGTAATGGGGCTTTTGTTAGTACCATAGGAGACTTTTGCTACAAATTAACTTACTTGGCCCTAAAAGGAAACTAAAACGTAGACGTTCCTCATTAAAAAAAAAAAAACCGAGACGTTCCCAAAAGGAACTTGGGTATTTCCTTTCACGTTCCCTTTTACCATTCACTGATTTAGATAATAAAAAATGTTATAAAAGTTAATTTTTCTCACTTTTTATTAAAAGTGAGTCCCATCCCAGGCCATCCGACGAGAGTGGGGCCTTTTCGAAAACCAAGATATTTTTTTTTACTGCGGTTTATGATATCAGGTATTGGAATTCGACGAGTTACCAGGCGAAAGGAAATTATAAAGGGGAAATTACAGTATATCGTTCCCAAATTCCCACGAAAAAGTAACTTTTATGTTAAATTTGTCAAAAAAAGGAATGCGTTTCCCAAAATTCCTGAAAAAGGAACGCGTTCCTCCACAAGACAGGGGAAAAGAGGCGACAAAATTTTGGTTGTGAATGCCCGGCTTTAAAAAATGAATTGTTTGATTTGATTTGGATATTGCTTAACTCTCATATTTATGAACTAGGCTAAAAAGATTTGAATATCAATCCTTGTTCAGAAGTAACCTCTTTCCCCTAAAACCTTCTTGCACTCCCCTAACACGAGAGACAAACCCTTTAATACACGGCCCTCCCCCAACCGCGCCTCTTTGCACAAGGCCTAAATCTAAACTTCCCCCCAATACAATAAGCTCCCTGACCCATCAAAACCTCTCCCACCCTGCCTTTCCTTTAAAAATAATTGAGCTCATATCTTATAGCAAAAAGCTTTTTTTTCTCCGTCAATGACTACCTCTCCAGTAATATTTGCAAATTAATTCATTTTTCATTAAAATTTTTTACAAATTTACAGAGTTAAAAACCTTAAAAAAGCACTTGAATTGTTTTTAAAATTTTTTCCTTTTTCAATATTCCCTTACCAAAATGATGTGATTCCTTAGATTGTGATTAATTAGACATGTTTATGTGGCCCTACTCAGTGATTTCCCCAACCCTGTGCCGCGGATGTGTACTTAGTGCGCCGCGAATATTAGCCAAAACGTATGGGGTTTAACCCTGTCCTGCAAAGAAGTGAATTTCTTGGCAAAGGCTCAAAAGCTAGCTTTAAAAATTGCAAACTTGTTGTGGAAAACATGAAAAACCCCACCAAATTTCAGAGATCTTGATTTACCGGCGATGACAAGAATTTCCAGAAAATATTTTGTTTTGTCGTGAGTTAAAAAAAACACAACGGGTGAGGATGTGTTTTTTAAAGTGTTTCCAAAAAAAATTTTGAGGAAAAAAGTCTTGTCTTTTACTTCGATTTGTACTGTGTGCACCCTCAATGAAACCCCAAATGAAAAGCTTCGTTACGTTGCCGAGCAAAAATTCGCAACCCCAATTATCACAAAACATTTTTTTTTTGCATCGGAAGCACTTGTTTCGAAGACCCTCGGGGATGAACTCATACTTCTAGTCGTTGTAAAAATGGTAAACTATTTTTAGGGGAAGGGCCTTTTAAAAACGTTTATTTTACAAATGTGTGAATTGATTGGGGGGGGGGGGGAGGGCATCCAAAAATGACAGTGGCCCCAAAATTTTTTCCATTACTTACAGGTGTGCCTTGGCTGTAAAAAGGTTGGGAACTACTGCCCTACATCATTGCTGTTTTCTGTGCCATCAACTAATCAATCACTATCATATCAATCAATTATTGCTTTATATCAAACTTTTCTTTCTTCTTTATGACTGCTGTTATTTTGCATCAACTCTACTTATTATCATCACTTTTATTATTATTTAATATAGACTATTCACTTTCTCACTGTACTAGTCTTAAGTGAATAAAAAAAAATCTACTATCCGGACGGAGCCCAAACGCCGTGTATTTTTTTAATTTTACGTCTATATCCGCGTCGTACTGAGAAGAGCCTAATAAAATTTCAAAATGTGGTTTACATGAAAAATTACAACGAGGTAGACTACCGAGGAACCAAGTAAATTAAGAATGGAAAAGGGAGGAAGAAAATAGGTAAAGAAAGGCTTAGGCCTACTGGTAACTGAAGCAAGATAGTAATTCCAAGAGGAGAATTTGAATGTACAATAAGGGAGGGGGAAGAGGGGAGTGGACAACCAAATAAAACAGGGGAAGGGGAAACTGTGGGAAGAGATCGATTATATAAAAGCTGGTAGGACAGTAAGCTTCACTCGTCCTAGGGTGGGACGAGCCGAGCCGAGCCTGTGAGACGAGCCGAGTCGTTCCAAAAACAAGGAACCGAGACGTTCCTCAAAAGGAACTTAGGCTAGTTCCTTTCACGTTCCTTATACCATCACTGATTGAGATAATTATAAATGTTAAAAAGAGTTCATTTATCATCACTTTTATTTACTAGGAAAATGCTTATAGGGTAAGTCCCGCCGCGTTGATGGATGAGCTTTTTTGTAAGTTTTTAGTTTGTGCGGGACTACTTTTCCTTTGCAAGTGCTTTTTGAATGCATTGTAGGTGATTGTTGTCAAGTTTCTATTGTTACTTGTTAATTCTTATTATAAACCTAAAAAAAACTCATATTAAAACCTTTATTCTATGGATTCTGGCTAACTTTTACAACTTTTTCTTTCAAAAAGCAGTAGGCCTACATCACCATTACCTTAATAGTTAATGTCCATGTAAAATATGAACGTTCCAGCATAACCCGTTTGGTCAGAATCGGCCCAAATCTCACGAAAATATTGCTCTAAAAACCAAACAAAAAATCGTAAAAGTACAATATTTATGAGAAATATTTCTTCGATTGTACCCAAAAACAATACAGGTCTAAGTTCAGAGATTTCGAAGGTCCCCTCCAAATTTCATCAAGATCGCATATGCCGTTTGCCCGGTAGAAAGCGAACAAACAGACAAAAATACAAAAAAAAAAACATTGGAGCAAAATTTTTTGAGGGGTAAGTGAAATTGAAGTCTTCCCTTCGTTCATCCAATTAAAGTGAGTCCCACTCCCAGGCAATCCGGCGAGGGTGGCGCCATTTTCGAAAACAAGATATTTTTCATACTGCGGTTTACGATATCAGGTACTGGAATTCGACGGGATTACGACGGGAAAGGAACTTATAAAGGAACGTTATTCGTTCCAAGTTCCCACGAAATAGTAACTTTGATGTTACAAGTTTCTGATCTAAGAAAAAGGAACGCGTTTCCACAAAAGTTCCTGAAAAAGGAACGAGTTCCTCCACAAGACTGGAAATGATGGTCAATCTATGGTTGTGAAATGCCCTTGCTTAAAACTGTTGAAGATTTGAATATCAATCTTTGTGTTCAGATACTGAACAGTGAACACAGAAGCGGTGCAGCCGTGGTATTTATTAATTTTACTAGTCTATATCCGCGTCGTACTGTGAAGGGCCTAATACAATTTGAAAATGTGGTTTACATGACAAAATTACAACGAGGTCGACTATCGAGGAACCAACTAAATTACTTGGCTATTTCAAATATTTGCTTAAATGTAGTTCATTGTTGTGTCTGCATCTATGTAAGTAGATTTATTTTTTGTCCTCCTTTGTTTATCAGTTTTTATAACTGAATAGGACAGACGTTAAATAATAATAATTTTTTTTTTTTTAAGTGGAAAAGGGAGGGAGAAAATAGGTAAAGAAGGCTTAGGCCTAGGCCTACTGGCAACTGAAGCAAGACAGTAATTCCAAGAGGACAATTTGAATGAACAATGAGGGAGGGGGAAGAGGGGAGGAGTGGATGACCAAATAAAACAGGGGAAGGGGAAACTGAGGGAAGAGACTGATTACAGATAGCGTCACTCGTCCTAGGGTGGGAGGAGCAGAGCCTGGTTAGCAAGCACTGCAGTCT
>JAMZAV010009367.1:0-25967 GCA_024449915.1 Sweltsa coloradensis | reverse complement strand
CGCGCTTATTTATTAGAGCAATAACATAAGGATGACGTTTTGATTACGAATATAAGGTAATTTATCATATATGTGACAGAATACATGGTTATATATATATTAATCAATTATCAATCAATAATCAATAAATAATCAATCAATAATCTATCACATATTAATTTGTCACGTTTTTATTTAGGCCAAAATAAAGTTACAGAAATGAAGTTTTGATTACGAATATTCGGTAAGTTATCATTTATGTGACAGCATTCATGGTAACAATAATCAATAAAGAATCAATCAATAATAAATCTCTAAGAAGTCATCCTCATCGTCGTCTTCGCCCTCAATCAACAAGTCTTCCTCTACTTCATCCAAGAGCTCCAATATTCTATTTTCTTTTGCTTTGTCCATCTCTCAAAAGACTGAAAAGAAACAAAAACTAAATCTGTTAGTGTAGAACAACAAAAAATAACTGTAAATATGTTGTGAAACACACTGCAGTTCGAATTTACAGTCAACCAAGACAGTAATATTATGCCAACACTAAGTTGCAGAACAGCAAAGAATAACTGTAAATGTTTTGAAACACCATGTAGATCAAAAGTCAACCAAGAGAATTTTTGCCAACACAGAATGTTGCAAACCTACAAAAAGGTATACAAATATGTTTTGAAACACCCTGTAGTTCGAATTATTAGTAAACCAAGACAGTAATATTATGCCAACACGGTATGTTGAAGAATAATCAACCTACAATAACAAAATACATGTCTCATAATAGTGATTGAGTATGCATATTTTTGCTTACCTTAGTAGTCGCGCAGCGGTCGAAAAGACCGAGCAACCGAACAGGACCTCTTATCTAGACGAAGTTCCGCAGAACACCGAATCACGTATTGCACACTGGTTTCAAAAAGCTATTTTGGGAAGGTAGGTGGAGCTAGACAAGCCACGCATGCGCGGTGTACAAATACCAACAGTTGAAAAAAAAAGTCGGTCTAAAAGACCACACGCGACTACTCTCGGGTTAAGTAGGTAGCGTTTGTTATGTAATATTAAAGCAAATGAGAGTGTAGACGTCATGGTTTAAAGGGGCTATTACCCCAAAAAAATATTTTTTAATCACACCATCTCGATCATAAAACTACATTAAAATAACAGGTAGGGTACCTGTGAAATTACACAATGTTTTTAAGCTTTTTGATCCTGAAATTTGCTAAAATTGGTGTTATGGTGAATTTCTTAAATCGGCTTCAACCTGCTATAAATCTTCGTTTCGCTAAGAAACTAAATCATCATAATCATAATCTTAAAGCGCCCTATAACTATAACTAATAATAATCAATATAAAATGGGGGTGTTGAGAGGGAACCCAACAGCTTACCTGGTCGGTGATTGCAGGGATCGTAGGTAAGAGACAAATAAATATATACAATATACATAATACTATTTGTCTCTTTCTTATCCACGAGATCCCTGCAGTCAACGACAAGGTAAGCAGTTGGTTTTCTCTCCACACCCCCATTTTATCCGTTTGGCATCTCCTATGTATCAATAATAATAATTGTATCAATCTGAAATGGGCATTTAGAAAATTGTGTCTATTGTGTGGGATGTGTCCCAATATGTTTCCTGTTAATTTGACGAGGGAGCGCAGCGACTGTGTCTTACAACGTAAGTCAAACTGTTTGTCTGTGTGTTCGATCCCATACGGCCCAATGGCCTAACAGATTGAGCTGAAATTTTAAACAGACATCCGTGACCAGTTAACTGAGAACTGCTTACAAAATTAGCAAAATCCGTTGCGATTTAAACCGACAAGAAATAACAAATTGGTAAATAGGCTAAAAATGTGTAGGATTTAATTTAACAACAATACTTTTGTTCTCAAAGAAAGTTTTAAATGGGAAAAAAAATCAAAGAAAGTTTTGTTCATCAGGTGGTGATTGTATGCAGTGACCAAGGTGTATCAATCTTGCACGCTCAAGGTTACCCAAATTTCCGCTCTGAGATTGAATCTAAGCAGTCATTACTCGTATTTTGTACTGGCTTTGTTTTCATAGTACTGTTGAGTACTCGGTAAATTTTGCATTTAAGTTGATTGACAATAAGGTATAAATGATAGGGTTTTGAGTATAGTTGGTATAAGAGCGCGTCAACTGTAAGGCCATATAATGCACCACTCAAGCCTATGATAGGCAATGCTCGACCCATACTGGATCCAGCCTTAGGTAGGGGGAGAAAATTGAATGTTACCGGGTACTCAACACACGGCTCGCTCACTCTTCTAACAACGACTTGGCATTTTACTAGTTCGTAAATTCATAACTACTAGTTAGTCTGATGATTTTTTTTTAAGTAAAGCGGGATAGGATACTACCCTTTTAATGAACGACATTTATGACCAGTGTCGCCTAGCCTACATTATACAAATCATTAGTTATTAGAATATTGGTTTTCTACGACCTACCAAGGAAGATTGAGAGAAAAGAGGTCAACAGGCTCTCTAATTGAGAACACAGGAAAATAAATACCACATGCAGGACTCTCCAAGTATCCTGCTTTTTTTTTGAATTATAGTCACTGGTCACCTACTACACACGGGTTGAAAATTCCAATTTATCTGCAATGTTTGTTTAATGTTTATAAATATGATCACATTAGCTTGAGCATACTGTGCCACTGTAGACCTATGTTAAATGTTTATCCTTAACAGACAGTCCCCGTTAGCAAGAAATAATGTTGTTGTTTGCAGGGCTTCTACGGAGAAGTATACAAGGGCACTCTGGAGCCAGGACAAAGATCTCGAGCCACAAACTCGTGGCGATCAAGAAACTCAAGACGAATGCTTTGGGGACCAGCTTACAAGACTTTGACAGGGAGATATCAATAATGAAGGTAATTTTCTAATGAGAAACAGTGACAGTGTACTAGGAGCAACCAGTCTCATGACGTGCTCTTTGACAATGCTTCTTCTTGATAGGTCAGATGAGATATTATTTCTGCTTTGCGTTCTTCAAAGATCATGTTACATGTATTTTCAATGTTTAAAAAGTTTTTCTTCAAATGTTCTTGACGTTGTGTATCATTGTAATCGTCATAGTTTTCTATTCGCATTTCGTTTAGTATAATAGTATAATGTTCTTTTGTGCACCTGAGTAGACCTATTTAGATAAGGGGTAGGCCGGTACCCGAAATTTCGGGTAATTTCGGGTTTTGAAACATACCCAAAATTCAGATTTTTATAAATGTAAATCGTTTTTTTTTCGGGTAGGCCTAGGCCTAAATCGCTAGCCACTTTGTACCGTTAAATCATCAAAAAACGTTTGTGAAATGGAGCGAAATGAGACTGTTTTTACTTGTAAGGCGAAATACAGCCAGTTCTATTGTTTTTCCCGAAATTTGGGCGAAATCGTCAGTTTTTTCCATTTTCCAAGTATTAACTGTTCTCGTGAGAAAATAGACCACTAAAACAGCTGTTGAGCTGCTGGTGACGTCACCCTTCACACATCGTCGTGCAGGGTTGGCAACATAACAAATACAAACTATAGAAACTTTGCTTCTTGATCTACGAAGTACTAACATTTGAAACTTAACGGTAGCAAAAAGTGCGGGAAATTTTAAAATTCGCAAAATTTGAAAAAAATAGTTTGAAATAAATGAATTTTTTATGCGAAATGGATTCTTTATTTTGAGTTTTTATACTGAAATTAAAGATTTTTTATAACTAAATGAAGACTTTTTATTTGCTATTTTTCAAGGTCCCTAAATAATGAATTTGAATAATTATTAATTATAGATCTAACTTAATTGTTAATTCTTTTTTGTAAGTTTAAGTCAGGGTGAGGCCATGGGCTTAATAGTTACTTACCATAGTTAAATCTTTTAATTGCAACAATAAATGTTGCATTAATTAATATGTGTGTCATTCGTAGTTTATTTTAGTAGAAAAAATACCCGACCCGAACCCGAAATTAAGTTATTTTTTACTACCCAAACCTAAAAAGTGCTACTTGCAGACCCCTAATTTAGATGTTGTTTGATTTTTTATTTATATCATTTTTATTTTTGTGCTTTAGTACCGTATTTAATTAATTTTATGTAAAAGCCTCTGTATCGCACCTTGAGGAGGTAACTCTGTTGTTGGTGTTGGTGGCAATAAATAAAGCATTGAACCTGTTAAAAACCTGAACCTGTTTTTACATGGTTCCAGCTCTTAATTAGTTTTTACAAAACTAGAGCTGGCTGCAATTTCCATTGTTTCCTTGCTAAATTGTTAATAACAAATATTAGAAATACATATTTGATTGGTTTGAACTGCCAAATGTAATGCAGCTTTGAGGAATCTTCAATGAAATTCACCCTTTTAACATGTGTTTATATGGCGCCAACGTAATTTTTGCCCACCAGTCGGCCATGACAGTCGGTGTGACGTCATCTGAAACTCTCGTATGACTCGTATGATATACTATTAAAATTTGGGTCAATATGAAAAGCAAAGTTCTAGGTACAATACTTTATTTTGACTTTTGAGCTATATAAGTGTTTTATTGTTTAAACACATCTTTGTCTTCGGCACGAGTGTAAGGGAAAATAATTTTCTGAAATAATGTTCAAATTGTGCGATTTTTTGGTCACATGGTACAAATAAGAGTTTTGAACCAATTGATGAAAAAAATCGTACATCAAAAGTTATTTTCGAAAATTATTTGCCTTATACACGTGCCGGAGACAAAGGTGTGTTTAAACAATTTAAAAAAATACGCAGCTCAAAAATCAGTATTGCGCCTACAACGTTGCTTTTCTTATTGATCCAAAATTTGCATATGGCCAAAAGAGAGCTATTGTCCTATCCAAATAAATGTTATTTTTTCCCTTTTTAAATTAAGTTCCTCTTTCAATCAAACAACTTTCAGACATTTTCCTTTGACTTTCAAAATATTGGCAAAAGTGCTCTAGAATAGCCATAAATCTCCTCTCTAATTTTATTTTTTTTGCATAATTTGAATTTGGATAATTCGAAAAGCAATTTTGAGGTCCCTTGATTTTTGAATTAACGAGGTTCTACTGTAGTTACTAATCCCCCCAAAATACAAAAATTTGTAAAAAAAAAAACGGCAGCCAATTAAGTTCTCCTTTTTCAAGTCTTCGGCTGTGAATGCTGTGAGATATAGAAGTTGAGCCAAGCATTTCATTCTTTCTCCCAAGTTTCGCATTGAAAAGAAGTAAGATCATTTCGCCTGTTGACGAGCGCCAAGCCAACCATTTTCGTGGTAAAAAAAGTTAAAATTTTAAACTCAAAATCATAAAAAAAATTACTTGGCTATTGATTTTGGTACGAAGACTCTAAAAAGTCAATGGCCAAGTAATTTTTTTATGATTTTTATGATCTTACTTCTTTTCAATGCGAAACTTGGGAGAAAGAATGAAATGCTTGGCTCAACTTCTATATCTCACAGCATTCACAGCCGAAGACTTTGGAAGGAGAGCTTGGCTGCCGTTTTTTTTTACAAATTTTTGTATTTTGGGGGGATATCACATCTTTTTGTTGTTTGTTTCATATCAAGGCTTAAACATGTGAAATACGTGTAAAGGTGGATACAGTGCGTTTAAAACAGATTGTCTAGAAACAAAAGCTACCATCTTTTTTTTGTTTACAATCTGTTGGCAATATCAATGTTTTTATTAAATTTAATATGGTTATTAATGTCGTCTTGGGTTTTTGTGTGAATGATTTGTTGGCCGGACTATAACACATTGACGCATAATTTTTATCAGCAATTAAAATATTAAAAATTGTAATAAATACAACATAACGTTTTTCCCAAAGTAAAGAGTGGTAGGGAACAGTGGGGGTTAAATATCGCTTGTCTCCTCGTGGATTATTATGTTTCATATTATTATGTACCACCATGCCAAATTTCATGCTGATAACTCATTCGGTACCTTTATGGTGAATGCTGGAAACCAAGGTAAAAATAATATAAACTATTAGGGATGGGGGTTGAAAAAGTGTTGTTTAGGAAATGGGAATAGGCTTATTGGGTTAAAACACATTAAAACATAATTTACTAATTTGAATAAAAATACAATTTTGGGTTAGAGCTATGAATTATTCCAATTTTAGAGGATGATTTAGGGGATGTTGGGGGTGGAATATCGCTTGCATCGCGACAAATTATTTTTCATATTAGTATGTAACATCATGCCAAATTCCATGCTGATAACTCATTAGGTGCCTTCATGGTGAATGCTGGAAATCAAGGTAAAAATAATATAAACTATAAGGGATGGGGGTTGAAAAAATGTGGTTTAGGAAATGAGAATAGGCCGATTGGATTAAAACACATTAAAACATAATTTTAATAACTAATTTGAATAAAACATCAATTTTAGATTAGAGCTATGATTTATTCCAGTTTTAGGGGGTGTTGGGGGTGGAATATCGCTTAATTGCCTCTTGGCGGATTATTTCTCATATTATTATGTACCATCATGTCAAATTTCATAATGATTACTCATTAGGTGCCTTCGTGGTGAATGCTGGAAATCAAGGTAAAAATAATATAAACTATTAGGGATGGGGGTTGACAAAATGTGGTTTATATAATGAGAATAGACCGATTGGGTTAAAATACATAAGAACATAATTTTAATAACTAATTTGACTAAAAATTCAATTTTGGGTTAGAGCTATGAATTATTTTAATTTTAGGGGATAATTTAGGGGGTGTTGGGGGTGGAATATTGCTTGTCTCTCGGCGGAAGTTTGTGAGTCTGAGGTACATCTAAGTGTGGTTCAAGTTTCATAGTTCTAAGATGTACCGTTTTCTCTGTAGGCTCTTATTCCTCTCTGTCAGAATCCACTACCCCCCCAACCAACCAACCAACCAACCAATCAGCCGGACGATTATCGTCGATATTTACGCACTTTTTTAACACAGAACGGGCTATCGGATCGGGCTGATTTTTTTTTTGGTATGTCATGGACCACATATCAGGTCATATACCGAGTTTCAAGATTGTAAATCTTTCGGGACGGCGTGTGCAGATAGCTGAAAACCCCCCAACTCGGATAGCTGTAAACAGGGTCGAGTTAGTCATCGCCTTCTAGCAGTCGCGTGCGCTTGGCTGCGGGCGAACGACCGTCGCCCTAGATACTTGTTGGATGAGCGAAGCGAGTGAAGCGAAGACTTCAATTTCACTGACCCCCAAAAAATTTAGCTCGGGTGTTTTTTTTTTTTTTTTTTTTTTTGTCTGTTTGTTAACTCTCTACCAGGCAAACGGCATATCCGATCTTGATGAAAATTTGACAGGACCTTCGAAATCTCTGAACTTAGAGGTGTATTGTTTTTGGGTACAATCGAAGAAATGTTTCTCATGAATATCGTACTTTTACGATTTTTTTCGATTTTTAGTGCGATATTTTCGTGCCATTTGGGCCAATTCTGACCAAACGGGTGGAGCTACAACTTTCATATTATACATGGACATTAAGGTTATGGTGATTGAGTACATTTTGAAAGAAAAAGTTGAAAAAGTTAGCCAGAATCTATAGAAATAAAGCTTTTACTATAAGATTTTTTGTTTTTGTACGATATTTTCGTGCCATTTGGGCCATTTCTGACCAAACGGGTGGGGCTTCAACGTTCATATTATACATGGACATTAAGGTTATGGTGATGTAGTACCTTTTGAAAGAAAAAGTTGAAAAAATTAGCCAGAATCCATAGAAATAAAGCTTTTAATGTAAGTTTTTTACGGTAAATAATACTAATTGACAAGAAACAAAAGAAACTTGACATCATTCACCTACAATGCGTAGGCAGCAAAACAAAGCACTTGCAAAAGTAAAGATATCCCACGCAAACTAAAAACTTTAAAAAGCTCATCCATCAACGCGGCGGGACTTTAGCGTTTTCCTAGTTTTAAAAAATGTGTTTTTTCATCTGTTTGTTCACTCTCTACCAGACAAACGGCTACAAATGTTTCTTGTTAAAAATGTTAGGAAACCTTCTAAATCTCTGAACTAAGACCTGCCACGTTTTTAGGTACAATCGAAGAAATATTTCTCATAATATCAGATTTTTACCATTTTTTCCATTTCCTTTTGGTAAGCCTACGATATTTCCGTGCTAATTTTTTCTCCACCTGGGAAACCGTTACTTAGATCTTGATGATACTTCACGGTTATGATTTTGGGTACAATCGAAGAAATATTTCTGATAAATCGTATTTTTAGGGCAACGTGAGATCGATATTTCATCGCTGCAACGCACCTTCTGCGGATTGTAGGTTCTCGCGGTCTCTCTTTGACTCGCAAGTCGCAGGCTTAGAAAATAGCTGTCTGTAAAACTGTTCGTAAGTTTTGAGTATTTACGAAGCGTACGAATAAAATTAAGGGGAGGGTTCTGTGAAAATTGGCCTAGTTTTGTTTTTTCCACAATTTTTTCCCTTATTTTACATGTTTACAAATTACATGTTTTATCAGTTTAAAATTACAACCTTTATATTATAAGGTTGTTACTATTGTTATATCTCAAATTAGTTATATTTCAACTTTCCGCGCGGCTTTACGAGCACTTTTTGCACTTACGCCCTAAAACAGTATTTATAGTATATATATACATGCAGGTTCATGGACAGAAAGATAACAAATATTTGACAAATCGAATTACCAATTATTATTAATGTTCTATATGGTACTGGCTTTTAAAAAAAAGTTAAAAATTGAGAAAGGAGTAGTGTTTTACTCAATGTTAGCAATTTTGGACATTTTGGACGTTAAATCTGTAGTTTTTTAGGAAATTCCAATTTTTTTTTTTACTTAAAGTTGTTTCGATATACAAAACACTTTGTGTAAAAATTTCAAGCTATTTGCTCTAAATCTATAGAAGATAAGATAAGAAGCGGGAATTCTATGAACATACAAGGCAAAAAACTTTCGTAATCGGAATTCCTCAAATAATTATTTCGTTTAAATACTACCTCTATGGAATTAACTACTTGATTCACAACTCAAATGTTGATTTATTGGATGAGCGAAGCGAAGACTTCAATTTCACCGACCCCCAAAAAAATTTAGCTCGGGTGATTTTTTTTTTTTTTTTTTTTTTTTTTTTTTTTTTTTTCCCCCGTCTGTTTGTTCGCTCTCTACCGGGCAAACGGCATATCCGATCTTGATGAAAATTTGACAGGACCTTCGAAATCTCTGAACTTAAGAGGTGTATTGTTTTTGGGTACAATCGAAGAAATATTTCTCATGAATATCGTACTTTTACGATTTTTTTCGATTTTTAGTGTGATATTTTCGTGACATTTGGGCCGATTCTGACCAAACGGGTGGGGCTACAACGTTCATATTTCACATGGACATTAAGGTAATGGTGATGTATTGCTTTCTGAAAGAAAAAGTTGAAAAAGTTAGCCAGAATCTATAGAAATAAAGCTTTTAATATAAGTTTTTTGATTTTTTTGTGCGATATTTTCGTGCCATTTGGGCCAATTCTGACCAAACGGGTGGGGCTACAACGTTCATATTATACATGGACATTAAGGTAATGGTGATGTATTGCTTTCTGAAAGAAAAAGTTGAAAAAGTTAGCCAGAATCCATAGAAATAAAGCTTTTAATATAAGTTTTTATGGTAAATAATACCAATTAATTGACAGGTAGGCCAAACAATAGAAACTTGACAACAATCATCTACAATGTGTAGGAAGCCAAACAAAGCACTTGCAAAAGTAAAGATATCCCACGCAAACTAAAACCTTTTAAAAGCTCATCCATCAACGCGGCGGGACTTTAGCGTTTTCCTAGTTAATTATACACCTGTAAAAGGCTTATATTATAACCTTTATTTCTATGAATTCTGGCTAACTTTTTCATCTTTTCTTTCAAAAGGCACTACGTCATCATTACCTTAATGGCCATGAAAAATATTAAAGTTTTAGCCCCACCCTTTTGGTCAGAATGGTCCCAAATATCACAAAAAATAGCAAAAAAATCGGGAAAAGTGTGATATATTCACGAGAAATGTTTCTCCAATTGTACCCAAAAATGTGGCAGGTGCATGTGGTGCTAAATCTGTATGTGTTCCCAGACGCTGAAGCACCCCAACATCGTGGAGATCAAGGGTGTGATCCAGGAGCCAGAGGTCAGCCTCGTCATGGAGTTTGTCCCCCACGGATCTCTGCAGAGCTACCTCAAGATTAACAAGGACTCGCTTGAAGAGAAAACCCTGCTCAAGTTCTCACTTGACGTTGCCAAGGTACAGTGTCTGTAGTGTAAGGTTATGTGTCAAATTAGTGTCTACACGTGCATACGTAATACAAACGTTAATCATATTTAATACAAACCAGAAATAAAAAAATACACGTACGGGGAATTCCTTGGGAATTCAAAGTAGTGATTTCTATCATTCCTGTAAAGAAATACTTAAGATCGGCATAGCCGTTTGTCCGGTGGAGAGCAAAATATCTCGTAAAAATCATACCAAGAATCAGGGGGAGGGGGGGAACGTAAAAGTACGATATTCATGTAAAATATTTCTTCAATTAACCCAAAAAAGTGGCAGGTCTTGGTTCAGAGATTTCAAAGGTCCCTTAAAAATTACAGCGCGATCAGAGTTGCCATTTGTCCAGTAGACTTAGAGCGCTAACAAAAAGACAAAAAAACATCCGAGCTGTTTTTCTCAGAGTATAGCAAAATTGGAGTCAGCTGCGCTTATCCAATTAGGTACCATGCATATTCCCTATTTAAATTACCGTTTGTCTTATCCCAGGGGATGGAGTACCTGGGTCAGAAGAACATTGTGCACAGGGACCTCGCCGCGCGTAACATCCTCGTAGCCAACGATCATCATGTGAAGATATCGGACTTCGGGCTGGCGCAGGTCATGGGCCAGAACGACTACTACATCATCAAGACCAATCGAGAACTTCCGATCAAGTGGTGAGTAACCATGACGAGTTGTCATCTTTTAATGAAGTGTCCATTGATCGAGTGGTGAATAGCCGTGACGAGTTGTCATCTTTACATGAAGTGTCCGTCGCATTGATAACGGTTATACTTGCTATAAAGGGTGGAATGTGTTCGCGCAGTCAAAGAAGGTTTACATTTTAGGGAAATAAAAGTGAATAATATTTAATTGTAACCAAGCCTTCTGATTGGTCACCTCTAACCGAGCCTTCTGATTGGTCCCCTCTAACGGAGTATTCTGTTTGGGTCCCTCTAATCAGTGTTATGATTGGTCCCCGGTAGGTATGCCCCCGAGAGCCTACGCGACGGCCGCTTCTCCCCGCGCTCCGATGTGTGGTCCTACGGTGTCACACTCTACGAGATGTTCTCGCTGGGGGAGGAGCCGAGACTCGTGAATTGTGCCGACGACCAGGACCAACAGCAGCTGCTGGCAGCGCTCGAGAGCGGCACTCGGCTGCCGTGTCCGGACAAGTGCCCGCAGGAGGTGTACGTGCGGCTGATGAGCCCGTGCTGGCAGGCCGACACGCACGCGCGGCCCACCTTCACGCGAATCTGCGAAGACATACAGAACATGAGCGGGCCCTTCTCTTAGGTGTCAAGATCTGCTGTTAGGGCCATTGGCTTGTCTGTTGCTTTCAACTTTGATGTATATGCAGAAACTGTGGACGTGTATAGCCACAGATTAGGGGTGCAATAAATTGTCAAATTGCTTAAATGTTTAACTGCAATATGAAATTTCTTTAAACAAAATCAAAATATTTTTTATAGTAATGCAGGCCATCTAAAAACGTTACATAGAAAATGCACCTTAAAATTATCTTATATGGGCCTACAGGTTTTATGTATCAGTCATTAAGAGTGCAAGTGTAAAATTCAATTTACTTAGTATTTAAATCATTCTAAGAAAATCCTTTATAAGGTTAAAACAGCTACTGACATTTAAACTTTAAATGCCTAATTGTTCCTCCCGTAGACCATTGAGATTCAGATTAGGGATAACATGGGTCAGTCAAATCTAAGCGGTTATAGGTCGGTGCACATAACTTCCTATGGTGTAAGGTTTATGGTTTATAAAAGTTGAAACATGCGCAAAGCGTTACGCTTCACAGTTTTTTTAAGGTTTAGGGTTTAAAGTCTTAAAGGGTTTTAAAAGAAAAAATATTTTATCTGCTAGCTCTTAAGACACTTAACACAAAGTACAAAAAACCCCCCCAATAGAGCGAGCTCTCATAAACCCGGGCCAATGCGCCGTGCTAGAAAGTTCTAGAAAAACTTTCTTAGACCAAAAACCCCAAAACCTTAAGGGTTTACCACCCTTTTGATAGTTAGTAAATAGCGTTTGCCGTCAAAAAAACTCCTACGTTATCAATTTTGCAAAATTTCAAAAAAGCATACTGGGCGTTCCAACATCTGATTTTTAAAAGTTTGACTTGATCACCGAAAAAATTCAGAATATAGTCAATTTTTTGGGCTTTTTTAACAAAATTTAAATTCGTGAAAACAAATTTATTTTTATAAATCATTTCAAAACAAATTTTTGAATGTGTTTTCTATAGAAACCTTTATTTCCATTTCTTGAATATGTTCAAAATTTCTAACAACTGTGAGTCATTCAGCCAACAAACAGAAAATTGCCTAAAAAAAGGGGGGGGTGAACGCTTTAAAACCCAAAACTAAAAACCCTTTGAAAATTTTGTGCACCGGGCTGAACTAAACCAAAAATTTCCCTTTTTACCAACATTTTTAACGCTAACTATTTTTTTTAGTATATAAATCTGCGTAAAGTTGTGGGGGAGAGCGGCAAAGAAGACTGTTTGGGCTGCTTTTTCACATATTTACATTGGAAAACAAATGGCCTCTTTATAGTTGGTACTTGTATTTATAAATTATTATTTCGAAACAAACCCTTTCTTAAAAAATTCTTTAATCTATTATTCTTTCATAGCCTATGCCACTCATCCTATGTCTAGTACAAACACAGGGCAAAAACCTGAAGGTTGAAAGTTGAAACCCAATTTAAAAATCAAGACTAATCAAAACTGGTTCCTGGGCTAACCTTAAGTTATCCCTAATCTTGGTCTAGGCTCTTAATACTATATAGTATATATTATGAAAGTTGGCCATTCTAATAATAAAGCTGTTGTTTAAAGCATCACATTCAAACGTTAACGCAGTGGATGAAGTTATCTGCCTAGCAAGTAGCAACTCATCTGGGCCTGGTGCCAAATAGGTCCAAAGTAGCTGTTATGATCATCGTACAAGGCAAAAGGCCGACGCCAAAATATGATCTTATATAATATATTAATTCATTTATATTACGATTCTATCCACTCGGTTGCAGAAATTATTTTCAATGGGGGATTACTTAAGAGGCTTCAAATAAACCCTTTTGACATTGATGCCATCGACAAGTGAAGTGTGGCGAACCATCAGTCGATATTTGAAAGAGGAAGAGGATAGGTAACATAAGTTTAGAAGGCTGGAAGAAAACTGGTTCTCACTGGTCCATAACCGTTAGTGTGGCACGGAAATGTTACTCGCTGTATCTTTAAACTCTCCTTTATTATTTATTATTTTATTATTTGTTCCGCAACACATTCATTGATTAAATGTGTCACGAGGATGGCAGAAAAGAGCAGAGCTCCAAACACACTTGGTGACTGCCAACCTTGTAACAATAAATATAATAAAAGATAACAACAATGCTTTCTAGATTTAAACTACATAATACGAGCTAAATAGAACCATGTTTAAGTTCTGTCGCAAGTGTACACCAACAAGAGCGGCAACCTAAGCGAGATGCAGTTACTTTGTGTGCACCTGTGGCATTATATATGCCGTCTGCGGTAGCACAACAGGTGAGTGCCAGACAACACCCACTTAGGTGGCCACGATTCATCTGCGGATGATGCCAGCGTTGACGAGGCTAGATCGAAACAATTCATTATGTTCTTCTATCTGAGCTGGTAATCAAACCCAGGACACTCTCTTACGTGACGAGTGTGTCATTAAGGGCAAATAATTGATAACGACAATTCTAGATTTTTATAACAAGTAATCCCAGCTGACCGCACACTATTACTTGCCCATTGTTACCAACAAAAAATAACTAAAATGACTATGTATCACTTGCCACATTTTTATTTTTTGTTGCTGTTGGTGATGAATGAGGTCTATTGTTCAAAAGTTAGCATACTTCATTCAGTTTTGTGTATTGATACAATGGTAGTAGGCTACACATCTCATATTAATATGGTTATGTATAGGTGAGTGATGAAGGGTGTGTGCATGATGCGACACTTAATAAAATCTGAGGAGGCCTATGTTGAATGTACCCAGCCAGATGTAGACCCCTCCCCCCTCTTCCCCTACCAATGCTGCTTGTCAAGGAATATGCCAGTGGGGAAAGAGTTAAATATAGGCCTTCCCTTTGAGATTTGTCGAATCTGCCGTCATGGCTTCCAAACATGCCAAAGCCATGAAAGTAAAAGATTATAAAAGATGTAACACCATTAAAATAAGTAATTATATTTGTGAAATAAAGGTATACGTAACATTACATATCAACAGTAGTGATGTGTTAGACTTCGAAGATCTAGGAATTGCATTGGAGAGTAGAATAGGTACTTTTTAATTGCATGAACTGCAACTAAATCAATAATATTTTTTATTCAACAACTGATTTGAAGTGTTGAGCATAACTCAATTTATTGACCTTAGTTGCAAGGATAGATCCAACATTAATGTTTACTAAATATGCCTTAATAATAGTTAATACAATTCAATTACATATTGATGAACTATTTTTTCCCCCAGCAGAGTTGCTGAATACGTACCTAGCACGTACCTTCAATGTGCTTTGGCTTTAATCAGATGATATAACTGTCATATACACTTCAAGTTTGCTTCAAAGCGGTTTCAATTCAATTGGCTTTTGGAAGAAACTTTGAGGATAAAAGTTGCTTTGACTAACCTGATATACACTTTGAGGTGGTTTGTGATGTGTTTATTTTGTTTTTTAACTGATAATTGAGTAAATAACAAATGGATATGCCATCAGTAAATGACATTATGTAGATTCCAAAACAATTTCTGTGAACTATAAAGGCAGTTTCAGCCAAACCGCTGCCGTGTGCATGCTATACGTAGTTACTATACTATGTAGAGAGTACTGCCAATGCACCAATTAATGTAATGTTTAATTGATTATGCAATTTGAGATCCATGTTCAAAATGTAATTTTCTGTACAAGACTTACCAAAATCATAGAAAACACTACACAGCATCTAGTCAAAATAAGTAATGCATTATGTAAGAAAATTGATCTGATATTTGACCTTGGAAGAAGCCTACTGGCTACTTACTCTTCAGAAACTAATGTTATTTTAATACTGTAATATAAAAGAAAACTCGAAAAACTCTTTGTACATGGTGCATTTGAGATTTACTTCCAACATTATGAGTGAGTGAAGAATAATATAGGCTTGTAATAATTATGTTCTTGCACTGGTTGTTTCACTAATCTGGTTGAAACTGTGGTTTCTGAACTTGCATGTTGCAGCCAGTGACATACCAGTAAATAGTAAATACTAAACCCAGCCAATTTCTCCTATCCAAACTAAAACTATCCTATGTTATGTTTTACTAAGTTTTAACCATGCTTGTAAATAATTTATTATGTTGATTGAATTTATATTCAATAACATTTTATATACAGATCAAGTGT
The DNA here is from genome assembly GCA_024449915.1 of Sweltsa coloradensis. Classification (NCBI taxonomy): domain Eukaryota; kingdom Metazoa; phylum Arthropoda; class Insecta; order Plecoptera; family Chloroperlidae; genus Sweltsa; species Sweltsa coloradensis. The sequence continues at coordinate 10,279 of JAMZAV010009367.1, read as the reverse complement.
ATTTTAATATAGGTACTATGTGGGTTCTCCACTACAATGTAGCAGCTGTTAAACAATACTCAGGGGTTGTTTGTTATACAATATGAAAACCTAGGAACAAATGTTTCTCCAGGTGAGTCGTGATCAGCTGCCGACAACATAAAACAATGCTCAGCTAAAACCCTTCATTACTGTTAACAACAATCCTTCACTTTGCATTTTTTTTACTGTCAACTTTTAGGTTAGTAAAATGAATGAACCCTGAAAGAGGCAGTTATATTTTCATTACTTATTTATTAGTTGTTATTGGAATCCAGTGTGGCTTCTCTAACATGCCTGTTGATTGGTATCTTGGATTGAGAGTGGAAAACCACATGCAAAAGATGAAAGAGTACTACCATGGACCAGGCGTCTTTGTAGACGTCATCTATCTGGTGTTTGATTTACAGGTTGTCGGGCAGACACAAGAAGTGAACATACAGTAATTGTGACTTGTTACTTAGTTAAAAGTGTTGAAATAGAAATAAACCCGGTTTTTATTGAAATGGGTAGTTTTTTTAATATTCCTGTGCTACATTATACATACTAAAGACCAGCTTCCCAAAATTGTAGTGGTGGTAATGTAATGATGTATTATGTATTGAGATGTAGGAATGTATTGAAACATTTGAAAACATGCTATTTCTATAGTGCAGTTAGCCTTTCCACTACCAAAATCCAGTACTTCCGTCCCTTGCAGTACTTGCCGTTCATGAGCAAAAAAAGTCCACTATGGGTCAATTTTCAAACACGGCCTCATATTATTTTCCATAAGCGCGTACGAATGTTCGATAACTTAGTATTATTATTATTGTTTATTCTTGTTTAAATTTACAACAAGAAACGGCGTCGACGCTAGCAAATATCTTGCTAAAACACTCAAAATCTGTGGAATCTCGTGCAGCAAAGAGCCTTGATGAAGCACGTCAAACTTACTAATTTAGCACATGTAGTTGGTTCTTCTGTAAGTGCTCCTTGCGCAGGGAAGGGAAATGTCTCACTGAGCAGTCTTTGAGGGCGGGCGGCAGGTCGTTCCATTGGTTAACAACCCGGAAAGAAAAAGCACGTCGGCCGAGCACTCCTTTGGCCGGAGGAGGTTGGAGGAGTAGCAGTTGTTTGTAGCTAGTTAATTAATGTTGTGCATCCATCCTTCTATTTCATTTAAGACACCGTAAGAAAATAAGTCTCTTGACATAATTATAATGACTAAACTAAAATTGAATACACTATTTTGCATAAAGGAGTCAGTTTCAACAAAACTTTGTGAACGACTTTTGACTTTTTCTCGCGGGCCATTTATTTAGAATCTTGGTGAAAAAAATTGGAGGCCTAATTGAAAGCCGTCTTCTTATCTAATGAAGGACATACCGGTATTATACATGATGCAGGCTTAATAATCTCCAAGGCAAATATTATATCAAAAGTTATTTTACTAGGCTAGACATGTTCATTTGAATTAAAACCAATAAATAAAAACATTGTTAAAGTCAACAATCGCTTTAACAGTGACGGCATTAATGAACACGGACCTTAAAAGAATTGCTGTGGCAGAAGACACGTTATGGGCCATGGCCAATCATTCGTGCACATGGATTGTATTTAAAAAATTATAGAATATGTTTTGATACACATTCAACACAATGCGGAGTAAAGATTGCAATGTTTAAACGTTTTGTTGTTTGTGTGAAAACGTCAAAGTCGTTGTTGGACGAGTGAGCAAGTACCACATTTGCAGCTGCAGCATAGCATGCATGCATGAGTCATAAAGTCGAGACTTGTCTGCCCCTGATCGCTATGCACGTGGACGCGGGGGACACCAAAACAATGGAAACATCACATCGCCAACGCCAAAAAATTAAAGCTACCAAGATTCCAAAATATGTGTTAGGAAGGTCCATACATGAATTTAAGTTCGACTCGATATGTTCTGCATCCATCTTTTATGCTCCTCAAATCAAATCCAATTCAGTAAAGCTCTGCAAATCAAGATTTTTGCAGTAATTAATTTTTTGTGGGTTGGCAGGGCAAGATATAATTCTGAAATTTTTCACAATTGTTAACATTCATAGTGGTAACATTGTTGAGAAAGGGTATTTTTTTCCAAAGTTAACTTTAAGTTTTAAAAAATCAAGTAGTAATTTGTTTAATTTTTAATTTTTTGTAGGTTGGATTCGTGCAAATTTTGCTGTCGCATGTTAGCAGCACTCTATCTATTGGTCCTTGACGTTGGTGTGAAATTTCGTCAAAATCGGACAAGTAGTTTGGCCCCTGCGCATCGAACATACAGACATACATACAGACATACACACATAAACACATTTTTTTTTTTTTTTTTTTTAATGAAGTGTCAAAAACTTGCCATAGAGACTCCTTTCGCTCCGCTCACTCGTCCAATTAAATGTGACATTCTCAGCCTATTTTCAATGTATTATTTCTTGCGAGTTTAAATCATAACGGATTTTGCAGAAAATTTTAACAGCACCCACAACACTGGTTTCGGATGTTTGTTTGAAATTTCAGCGCTATCTAGTCAGCGGTTTAGCCATTCTGGTGCGAACTCACTCATACAGGAACAGAGAAAGTCTCCTTCGAGTTGAAGGGCAAGACTCAGTCGCTTCACTCCCTCCCCTCGTCTAATTAACTATTTGATCCATTTTCAGTTTTTGTGAAAACTGACGTGAAAACTAAAGCCACAATACAATAAACATAAAGCCGGCTTCTAAAGCTAAGAAAATAAGATTTATAACCCTAATATTTTTGTAATGATTTTATATTAATTTTACTTAAAGGCCTTGTAAAGTCTTGGAATTAATGTTAGTAATAGTTATTCATGTTCATTGTAAGAAATGCATTACAAAAAGAATTGAAGACATCGGTCCAGTAGTTTACGATATACTGAGGCTCGAGTTCCCCCATGTTAGAGAGAGAGAGAGCTGGTCTCGCGGCCGGCCGACCCGCTAGCTAGAGGGTGGGTGGGGTGGTTGTAGCTTCATTCATATTCTTCTGTCATCATTATGGAAGGGACGAAGCCGTACCGTTTTGAGCCGCGTTATACGGAAGATGAATAAGCAGTGATAACAGAAAAGACAAGATTTACAGGAGCTACATACATGGTGGAAATGTTTTTTTAAAATCAATTTTAGCACACAAATCGAGCCAGAGCACTTTATTGTACAATCAAGCTCCTTCTAAGTGGTTTATCTGCCCGCTTGGATGCCAGGAGACTCGGTTTCAAGCCCCGGTTGATTGGATTTGTTATTTCTGCATTGTACTGTATTGTCCTGAATATAGGCCTCAGCCTAACTTTTTTCATTATTTTAGTCTCAAAGTCCCTTAACAGCTTATCCATAATAATATTATGCTTATCCACGTTTTGAATTTTTTATATTTCACCAAGAAAACTTAGGATATTGGCCTATATTAAGGACTATAGATATTAAAAAATAAATCAAGAATAACTATATATATATATATATATATATATATTCTGAATGGTAAAACAAACTGCGTACAAATTTTCCCTAGCTAGACCATTATACTAACTATTTTGTCAAACATTAAAACTTAAAATGTTACAATCTGAAATAAAAAGTAGCAAGTCCATGCAGAGTTATCACAATTAAAATGTTATATGCATGTTATTATGCAGAATTTGTATGAAATGCTATGCTATGGACACAATAATGATGCAAGAAGTTGCACTGTCATTTCAGAGGCAAAAGTTTGTAAGCCTTGGATCTCACATACTATTATATTTCAGTGGCCCTGCAGCATTAAATTACAAATCAATTTATAATAGTACGTATTCATTTTCTCTGATTCCTGCAAGACTCTCAGCAAAATACATCTATTCTAATACCTGTTCTTAAACAAACCCGCAGTGGATTACTATCTTAACACTGGATGCTTTGCTTCTCTACTTCTTCCGGAACGTGAGAGTCACGTCTAGAGGGTAGTTCTTATTATCGCCGAGGTCTTGGCGGAACAACTGCGCGTGTTGCCAGGCATTGTCTCCCTTCCCCCCGCTCAGCTCTGCAGTGAGAGTCACACTTGTAGCTCCGGCCAAGGCATCGGTCTCAAACACTGGCTTGCCTGGAAGCAAGCAAGCAAACGCTGATACAGTGAATATGCCGTACGGGTATCGGAACATATTATAATGTATTGCTTGAGGAATATCGGAAATCTAAGGTCTGACATTCAGGCATGTAGGAACTCTTTAATGCGGCGGTTTTCAAAGTCTGGGTCGCGTCCCAAACTTGGGACAGTGGGGATTTGCTTTTGGGACACCAAGAAAATTTGGTAATGGAAAAGTAGTAGTCAATAATAATAAAATAGTTGTTTTTTACAAAATTAATAATTTGCAAAAAAATAATAATGTCCTTGCTGCTTTGGTCCATATGACTAAAGTCAACAACAATAAATATCCAGTGTGGTATGATAAACATGTTCTTGCGGCATTAAAACGCTCTTGCGTTTTACAGAGCTCATCAAATGTTCAAAAGAACCGGTTTGGATTGTCATAAAGTTGATCATCAAAATTATAGAACTAACTTCAAACAACTAAAAACATGAAATATCGTCATACCTTCACAACATTGAAGCAAAAATTCCAGAAAAACCCCAAATTATTGTGGAGCTTTGTCAAGAGAAAAACTAGATCAAGGAGGATACCTACTGAAGTGAAATATAATGGTATTACTTGCGAAATGTGTAGAATCGGTGCTGCCACCTTTTTCGGAGTTTTTAAAACAACTTTCACTCCGAAATCACAAGGAAATGTGGTTCTACCTAATCTCTCTAATCAGATGACAGTGAACTGTCCAGTTTCAATGTTTCTTGTGAAGAAGTGGAAGATAGCCTTGGCAAACTTGTCAATGGCAAATCGCCTGGGCCAGACCAAATACCGGTAAATGTGATAAAACATTGAAGAAATGCATCTATTCCACTGTCCAAAAATATTTAACTGCTTTAAATGAAGGAACTTATTCCTCTCAATGGAAACATGCTAATGTTACACCCGTTTTAAAGAAAGGAAGAAAAAACTCAGTGACTAATTATCGGCCTATTCGTTATTAGCCATATTTTCAAGAGTTTTTTGAAGGTCTCATTTCTAAAAGATTAAATAATCACGTGGCAGACTACATATCACCAAGTCAGCATGGATTTGTGAAAAGGAAATCAACGGTTACTAATCTTACTGAATTCACCCACGACATTGCAACGTCCTTAAACTCAGTGTTCAAGTTGATGCTGTTTACAACGGACTTCAGTAAAGCTTTTGACAGTGTTGATCACGATCTTCTCCTATTTAAAATTTAAAATCCTATGGAATTACCGTAAAATTCATCAATTACTTGAAAGCTACCTTACTGGACGAACTCAGTCAGTTGTCATTGATAAAACAAGATCATCTTCTGAAAGCGTAACATCTGGAGTGCCGCAAGGTTCAATTTTGGTCCACTACTCTTTACCCTGTTTGTGAATGACATACCGTCTTGTTTTTATGTCATCAAGCTGTTTAATGTTTGCTGATGATCTTAAGATATATCGTCCAATACGAAGAGATGCCGACCGTGCCTGCCTACAGTCAGATCTGGATGCGCTTGCAGAGTGGTGGCAGAACATAGAAGCTTAATCTTAATGTATCTAAATGTGCAGTCATTACGTTTACTACAAAAACGAAACATGTTAAATTTCATATCTACACTCTCAATGATCAGATTTTGGAAGAGTCACTAAAGTCAAGGATTTAGGTGTCATCATATCTCATGATCTATCATTTCAGAATCACCTTTCTAACATTATTCCAAAATCATTTAGGTTGCTTGGTTTCTTAAGACGAAACTGCTCTAAAGAATCTCCCAAACCACAATGCGGAAGTTGTACCTCTCTCTTGTTAGGCCTCATTTAGATTATGCTAGCTCTATTTGGAAACCCATATCAAATCACCAAAATTCAGAATGTAGAAAGGGTCCAACAGTTGTTTTCATAAAACATCAATGCATAAATGTAACATTCAATATCATAGAGTAGATTATGCACAACTTTGTAAAGATGCTAACCTAATGACGTTAGAAAACCAAAGGAACTATTCTGACATGGTTTACCTTTACAAAATTGTAAATAATTTAACAAACACTAGTTCAATTCTAGGCAAATTAAATTTTCATATACCTCCCAAACATACACGCCATCATGAAATTTTTCAACCAGCTCTAAGTCATCTCGACCTCTATAAAAATTCATGCATCAACAGATTGCAGCATTCATTTAATATGTTAAAACCTCTTGAAGGAACAGACATTGATCTCTACTCACAAAATATTTTTAAATTTAAATCTATGATCACTCAAGCTTTAGGATATTAACATTATAATTTACTCACTAGCTTATTTCCATTACATAGTCTCTTCTTTTCTTTCAAGAATATCTGTTAATAATTTTCATTGTTAATAATTTTGATAGTTTCACATTTAAATTGATAATTTCAAATATTTTAAAGAGTTACGTGTATTATTTTATGTATATTGTATATTTTAATGTTAATAAGTTTTATGTTTTTCTATCCATTAGGCTATGCTATGATTTGCACTTGTGGAGTATTTGTACTCTGTTGTAATATGCATGATAAATTGATAATAAATAAATAATATTTAAATATTGCCGCCCCAATTTACAAGGGTGGTTCGTCAGATCAAGGCTTTAGGCCATATTTTGTAAGTACCGAGTTGACAAATTTTTGGGTGTGGTTTAGAAAGCAGTAGAAACTTTGATTAAGCAGTGGCATTGTGTACTGTGGCCATATAGGCCCTAAGCCTGAACAAAAATTGAGCTTAAATGTAAAAGTGACAGTAAAACGGTCCTGTTGCTGGGGGGGGGGGGGTATGCCAAAGGAGTGTTGGGACAAGGCAATTAGCTTGATTAATAATTGGGACTTGGGTGAAAAAGTTTGAAGACCGCTGCTTTAATGAATGGGGGGTATGAACTGAGTGATGAGCTTTCTTCTACAACTAGCCACAAGTCAGCACATGCCCTAGGTGTACTGGCTGCAACTAGCTTTTGCTGGACACGATTCCACCCAAGGACAGCACCAGAAACAACAAGGTCAAAACACTCCCTACGCACTAGAATGAATAGGCACAGGCAGGACGTGAGAGAAGAGAATTTGGAGAAACCAGTGACATTGCATGCATATGGGCATGGCCTACCCTTCATGACCTGTTTTACAGCCTGTGTCATAAGATCTGTTCCACCCACCATACAAGCTAGTGAACTAGGAAGGTGGGAACTGTCCTACCACTGGATCTGCAAATCCCGCCAAGGGCCGAATTTAAACCTCCGGTGATTCTCAGCCCTCTTCCTCCACTCACTCCCTGTCACCCAATCTACACTCATTCACTCACCCCTTGCCAAGAGCTAGCCTAGTTTTTAGTTTTGAAATCGTTTTGATTATGTACTAGTTTATTTGTGTATTTGTTTATATGTTATCATTTACGATCTTTACTTATAATTATTAATTAATAATTATTATAGATACGTACATATTATTATATAGATAGCATTTTCAAGTGTCATTTTATAGCGTTTTACTGTTGTGGCATCTATTTTTTGGCCACTTTCAAATCTTGTGTATGAAGTTTTTTCATATTTGTATTATAAAATTATGTCACCAAGGTTGAATTAATATCAACTGAATAGAAATGTGTATAAACAAATTATAGGCCTACTATGTAAAATAAAATAGGACTGGAAAACCATAGTTTTAATTGAAAAAATAACGTTTTGTAGCATCTATTCACAAAACGTTAATCTAATTGTCGTAAGTCAAAAACTGATCACAGTAATGATACAGGACACGGACACCTAACTCAAGTTGCGAGCTCCACCAGTGGCTAGCAACCAGACAATCAAGAGCAAGACAATCTAGTTCATTATTAGATTACTACATATTCATTTCAGTAACATCCGAAGAACCACAGGGATCGTTTCTTGGGCCGCTTCTACCCTATTTTACTTTTACTTTCTTTGTAAATTACCTTCCGTCGCAAATCTACAGAGCAAAATGTTTGTTGTATGCCGATGACCTGAAAGCTGAAACTATACCCCCCTGTCAAGGATCAAATGGACTACTTCAAACTTAACAAGTTGTTGAAATAAGTTTATTTCTCGATTTCATAGTCTGGATTAGGGATATTGTGAGTGATAATGATAAATGATAAATTGTCAGATCTAGCAATGCACCATAACAATCTAGACGTTATTGAGTCACCAGTTTGATGACCTGCCGCAACAAACAAAAGATTATTATATAACTACTAGGAAAACGCTAAAGTCCCGCCGCGTTGATGGATGAGCTTTTTAAAGTTTTTAGTTTGCGTGGGATATCTTTACTTTTGCAAGTGCTTTGTTTTGCTGCCAACGCATTGTAGGTGATTGTTGTCAAGTTTCTATTGTTTCTTGTCAATTGGTATTATTTACCGTAAAAAACTTATATTAAAAGCTTTATTTCTATGGATTCTGGCTAACTTTTTCAACTTTTTCTTTTCAAAGGTACTACATCACCATAACCTTAATGTCCGTGTATAATATGAACGTTGTAGCCCCACCCGTTTGGTCAGAATCGGCCAAAATGTGACGAAAATATCGCACTAAAAATCGGAAAAAATCGTAAAAGTACGATATTCATGAGAAATATTTCTTCGATTGTACCCAAAAACGTAGCAAGTCTAAGTTCAGAGATTTCGAAGGTCCTGTCAAATTTTCATCAAGATCGCATATGCCGTTTGCCCGGTAGAGAGCGAACAAACAGAAAAAAATACAAAAAAAAAAAAAAAAAACACCCGAGCTAAATTTTTTGGGGGGTCCGTGAAATTGAAGTCTTCGCTTCGCTCGCTACGCTCATCCAATTATATAACTGAGTGGGTAGACTCTAAATACAATTTATTATTTATTTATTATTATTAATTTGGGTTCAACCCCTGGTTGAGTTGGATTTATTTTAAATTTCAAGATTGCATTGAATATCATTTCCGCCTGCAAGAGTGTTTCCCAAATAAATCAAGAATAAACCGAAGATTACCGTATTGTTCCGAATAAAGCACGACCTCGAATATAACACGACCCCCAATTTTTCAGAATCATTTCAAGAAAAAAGAAAAAAATCAAAGAAAATTAAAATGTACATGAAACACTTACAACAAAACATTTTGAACAATGTTAGGGCCTAGGCCTATGGTTTTTTACAGGGTAGGGCCAAGCACAAGCTCACATGTCAACCACAGTTCACCAGTCTGATTCCTGGTCTTCAATGTTTACGTCACGGGGGGGGGGTGGGGGGTGGGGGTTATACTAGGCCCTAGTATCTATGGTCGTAGGCCTAGGCCTAGCTCCTTCGCAATCCCTTGCTGATTTGTAAGGCAGAGGAACCTTTCTTTTCCACGCGATCAGCAGTCTTCATTTGTTCATCTTGAGCCATTTCATCTTCTCCTTCATCACTCATTATTACGTTACGTAGACTCTTAGCTCTTAGCAACGTAGATAGACAACCCCGACAAACAAAATCTATGTAGGTCAAGCTAGGTCACGATGTGATCACGGCTAAGGATTCTGACGACTAGCAGACAGTTTCGCCCAAGGTTCGGCCGAGTTCAGTGGCTTCGAGTGGGTGGGCGGGGCGAAGCGCAGCAGACTATGCGCGGGAGTTGTATAGAGGCGTGGCCTATGTTCAGGCGCTATTTCAAATGCAAGCGCGCGGAAATAACGCGAGTGCTGTTTTTGAGATTGTATTTTCGGAAAAAAACATCGCGCTATATTCGGAACAATACGGTAATTTTAAAATTACATAATTAGTACTGTTCTGGTTGGTAGGCTGTGTGTGTACTTTACCTGTAGGGATGCGCACGCACGTACTCTCGGTACACAACAGAAACAGCACTCGTCCGGTCTCAAACACGTGGCTCTGACTGACCACGCATACTTTGTCTACGACGACGTTGCGATTGCCCAAGTCAAACTTCCACTTGATCACTGCCTCATCACTGCCCTCTAAAATCACAAAGGTTTTACATTTTCAGAATCAGTCAACACCATCAATATTGCAATTCAGTTTTTAAAATGTCCTCGTCATAAAAAACATGAAAGGATGATTCAAGATAATTTTTACAATGTTCACATCAGTGGTTCTCAAAGTGTGGGGCACGTCCCAAAATGGGGGCGTAAAGCTTTGGCAGGTGGGGCGCCAAGATGTCAACCACATTACGTA